>CATOZT010000114.1:5000-46623 GCA_954870665.1 Stratiomys singularior
ATCAATCATCAATCATCAATCATCGATCATCAATCATCAATCATCAATCATCAATCATCAATCATCAATCATAAATCATCAATCATGAATCATCAATCATCAATCATTAATCATCAATCATCAATCATCAAACATCAATCATCAATCATCAATCATCAATCATAAATCATAAATCATCAATCACCAATCATCAATCATCAATCATCAATCATCAATCATCAATCATCAATCATCAATCATCAATCATCAGTCCTCAATCATCAATCATCAATCATCAATCATCAATCATCAATCATCGATGATCAATTATCTATATTCAATAATCAATCATCACTCATCAATCATCAATCATCAAACATCAATCATCATTCATGAATCCTCAATCATCAATCATCAATCATCAATCATCAATCATCAATCATCAATCATCAATCATCAATCATCAATCACCAATCATCAATCATCAATCATCAATCATCAATCACCAATCATCAATCATCAATCATCAATCATCAATCAACAATAATCAATCATCAATCATCAATCATCAATCATCAATCATCAATCATCAATCGTCAATCATCAATCATCAATCATCAATCATCAATAATCAATCATCAATCATCAATCATCAATCATCAATAATCAATCATCAATCATCAATCATCAATCATAACTCATAAATCATCAATCACGAATCATCAATCATTAATCACCAATCATCAATCATCAATCATCAATCATCAATCATCAATCATCAATCATCAATCATCAATCATCAATCATCAATCATCAATCATCAATCAACAATCATCAATCCTCAATCATCAATCATCAATCAACAATCATCAATCATCAAACATCAATCATGAATCATCAATAATCAATCATCAATCATCAATCATCACTCAACATTCATCTATCATCAATCATCAATCATCAATCATCAATCACCAATCATCGATGATCAATCATCAATAATCAATAATCAATCATCAATCATCAAACATCAATCATCATTCATGAATCCTCAATCATCAATCATCAATCATCAATCATCAATCATCAATTTTCAACCATCAATCATCAATCATCAATCATCAATCATCAATCATCAATCATCAATCATCAATCATCAATCATCAATCATCAATCAGCAATCATCAATCATCAATCATCAATCATCAATCATCAATCATCAACCATCAATCATCAATCATCAATCATCAATCATCAATCATCAATCATCAATCATAAATCATAAATCATCAATCACCAATCATCAATCATCAATGATCAATCATCAATCATCAATCATCAATCATCAATCATCAATCATCAATCATCAATAATCAATCATCAATCATCAATCATCAATCATCAATCATCAATCATCAATCATCAATAATCAATCATCAATCAGCAATCATAAATCATCAATCATCAATCATCAAACATCAATCATCAATCATCAATAATCAATCATCAATCATCAATCATCACTCAACATTCATCTATCATCAATCATCAATCATCAATCGTAAATCCGCGTTCGTGACTCATCAATCATCAATCGTTAATCGCCAATCATCAATCATCAATCATCAATCATCGATCATCGATCATCAATCATCAATCATTAACTATTAATCATCAATCATCAATCATCAATCATCAATCATCAATCATCAATCATCAATCATCAATCATCAATCATCAATCATCAACCATCAATCATCAATCATCAATCATCAATCATCAATCAACAATCATCAATCATCAATCATCAATCATTAATCAGCAATCATCAATCATCAATCATCAATCATCAATCATCAATCATCAATCATCAATCATCAATCATCAATCATCAATCATCAGTCATCAATGATCAATGATCAATCATCAATCATCAATCATCAATCATCAATCATCAATCATCAATCATCAATCATCAATCATCAATCATCGATCATCAATCATCAATCATCAATTATCAATCATCAATCATCAATCATCAATCATCAATCATCAATCATCAATAATCAATCATCAATCATCAATCATCAAACATCAATCATCAATCATCAATCATCAATCATCAATCATCAATCATCAATCATCAATCATCAATCATCAATCATCAATCATCATTCATCAATCATCAATCATCAATCATCAATCATCAAAAATCAATCATCAATCATCAATCATCAATCATCAATCATCAATCATCAATCATCAATCATCAATCATTAATCAACAATCATCAATCATCAATCATCAATCATCAATCATCAATCATCAATCATCAATCATCAATCATCAATCATCAATCATCAATCATCAATCATCAATCATCAATCATTAATCATCAATCATCAATCATCAATCATCAATCATCAATCATCAATCATCAATCATCAATCATCAATCATCAATCATCAATCATCAATCATCAATCATTAATCAACAATCATCAATCATCAATCATCAATCATCAATCATCAATCATCAATCATCAATCATCAATCATCAATCATCAATCATCAATCATCAATCATCAATCATCAATCATCAATCATCAATCATCAATCATCAATCATCAATCATCAATCATCAATCATCAATCATCAATCATCAATCATCAATCATCAATCATCAATCATCAATCATCAATCATCAATCATCAATCACCAATCATCAATCATCAATCATCAATCATCAATCATCAATCATCAAACATCAATCCTCAATCATCAATCATCAATCATATATCAATCCTCAATCATCAATCATCAATCATCAATAATCAATCATCAATCATCAATCATCAATCATCAATAATCAATCATCAATCAGCAATCATCAATCATCAATCATCAATCATCAATCATCAATCATCAATCATCAATCATCAAACATCAATCATCAATCATCAATAATCAATCATCAATCATCAATCATCACTCAACATTCATCTATCATCAATCATCAATCATCAATCTTAAATCGTAAATCCGCGTTCGTGACTCATCAATCATCAATCGTTAATAGCCAATCATCAATCATCAATCATCGATCATCGATCATCGATCATCAATCATCAATGATCAATCATCAATCATCAATCATCAATCATCAATCATCAATCATCAATCATCAATCATCAGTCATCAATCATCAAACATCAATCATCATTCATGAATCCTCAATCATCAATCATCAATCATCAATCATCAATCATCAATCATCAATCATCAATCATCAATCATCAATCATCAATCATCAATCATCAATCATCAATCATCAATCATCAATCATCAAGCATCAATCATCAATCATCAATCATCAATCAGCAATCATCAATCATCAATCATCAATCATCAATCATCAATCATCAATCATCAATCATCAATCATCAATCATCAATCATCAATCATCAATCATCAATCATCAATCATCAATCATTAATCATCAATCATCAATCATAAATCATAAATCATCAATCACCAATCATCAATCATCAATCATCAATCATCAATCATCAATCATCAATCATCAATCCTCAATCATCAATCATCAATCATCAATCATCAATCATCAATCATCAATCATCAATAATAAATCATCAATCAGCAATCATCAATCATCAATCATCAATCATCAAACATCAATCATCAATCATCAATCATCAATCATCAAAAATCAATCATCAATCATCAATCATCAATCATCAATCATCAATCATCAATCATCAATCATCAATCATTAATCAACAATCATCAATCATCAATCATCAATCATCACTCAACATTCAACTATCATCAATCATCAATCATCAATCATCAATCACCAATCATCGATGATCAATCATCAATAATCAATAATCAATCATCAATCATCAATCATCAAACATCAATCATCATTCATGAATCCTCAATCATCAATCATCAATCATCAATCATCAATCATCAATCATCAATCATCAATCATCAATCATCAATCATCAATCATCATTCATCAATCCTCAATCATCAATAATCAATCATCAATCATCAACTATCAATCATCAATCATCAATTATCAATCATTAATCATCAATCATCTATCATCAATCATCAATCATCAATCATCAATCATCAATAATCAATCACCAATAATCAATCATCAATCATCAATCTTCAATCGTCAATCATCAATCATCAATCATCAATCATCAATCATCAATCATCAATCATCAATCATCAATCATCAATTATCAATCATCAATCATCAATCATCAATCATCAATCATCAATCATCAATCATCAATCATCAATCATCAATCATCAATCATCAATCATTAATCAACAATCATCAATCATCAATCATCAATCATCAATCATCAATCATCAATCATCAATCATCAATCATCAATCATAAATCATCAATCAGCAATCACCAATCATCAATCATCAATCATCAATCATCAATCATCAATCATCAATCATCAATCATCAATCATCAATCATCAATCATCAATCATCAATCACCAATCATCAATCATCAATCATCAATCATCAATCATCAATCATCAATCATCAATCCTCAATCATCAATCATCAATCA
Organism: Stratiomys singularior; assembly: GCA_954870665.1. Lineage (NCBI taxonomy): Eukaryota > Metazoa > Arthropoda > Insecta > Diptera > Stratiomyidae > Stratiomys > Stratiomys singularior. The sequence continues at coordinate 9,612 of CATOZT010000114.1, forward strand.
TCAATCATCAATCATCAATCCTCAATCATCAATCATCAATCATCAATCATCAATCATCAATCATCAATCATCAATCATCAATCATCAATCATCAATAATCAATCATCAATCAGCAATCATCAATCATCAATCATCAATCATCAAACATCAATCATCAATCATCAATCATCAATCATCAATCATCAATCATCACTCAACATTCATCTATCATCAATCATCAATCATCACTCAACATTCATCTATCATCAATCATCAATCATTAATCATCAATCATCAATCGTAAATCCGCGTTCGTGACTCATCAATCATCAATCGTTAATCGCCAATCATCAATCATCAATCATCAATCATCGATCATCGATCATCAATCATCAATCATCAATCATCAATCGTCAATCATCAATCATCAATCATCAATCATCAAACATCAATCATCATTCATGAATCCTCAATCATCAATCATCAATCATCAATCATCAATCATCAATCATCAATCATCAATCATCAATCATCAATCATCAATCATCAATCATCAATCATCAATCATCAATCATCAATCATCCATCAACAATCATCAATCATCAATCATCAATCGTCAATCATCAATCATCAATCATCAATCATCAATCATCAATCATCAATCATCAATCATCAATCATAAATCATAAATCATCAATCACCAATCATCAATCATCAATCATCAATCATCAATCATCAATCATCAATCCTCAATCATCAATCATCAATCATCAATCATCAATCATCAATCATCAATCATCAAACATCAATCATCAATCAGCAATCATCAATCATCAATCATCAATCATCAAACATCAATCATCAATCATCAATCATCAATCATCAATCATCAATCATCACTCAACATTCATCTATCATCAATCATCAATCATCAATCATCAATCATCAATCATCAATCCTCAATCATCAATCATTAATCATCAATCATCAATCATCAATCATCAATAATCAATCATCAATCATCAATCATCAATCATCAAATATCAATCATCATTCATGAATCCTCAATCATCAATCATCAATCATCAATCATCAATCATCAATCATCAATCATCAATCATCAATCACCAATCATCAATCATCAATCATCAATCATCAATCATCAATCATCAATCATCAATCATCAATCATCAATCATCAATCATCAATCATCAATCATAAATCATAAATCATCAATCACCAATCATCAATCATCAATCATCAATAATCAATCATCAATCATCAATCATCAATCAACAATAATCAATCATCAATCATCAATCATCAATTATCAATCATCAATCATCAATCATCAATCATCAATCATCAATCATCAATCATCAATCATCAATCATCAATCTACAATAAACAATCATCAATCACCAATCATCAATCATCAATCATCAATCATCACTCATCAATCATCAATCATCAATCATCAATCATCAATCATCAATAATCAATCATCAATCATCAATCATCAATCATCAATCTACAATAAACAATCATCAATCACCAATCATCAATCATCAATCATCAATAATCAATCATCAATCATCAATCATCAATCATCATTCATCAATCATCAATCATCAATCATCAATCATCAATCATCAATCATCAATCATCAATCAACAATAATCAATCATCAATCATCAATCATCAATCAACAATCATCAATCATCAACCATCAATCATCAATCAGTAATCATTAATCAACAATCATCAATCATCAATCGTAAATCCGCGTTCGTGAATCATTAATCATCAATAGTTAATCGCCAATCATCAATCATCAATCATCAATCATCAATCATCAATCATCGATCATCAATCATCAATCATTAACTATTAATCATCAATCATCAATCATCAATCAGCAATCATCAATCATCAATCATCAATCATCAATCATCAATCATCAATCATCAATCATCAATCATCAATCATCAATCATCAATCATCAATCATCAATCATCAATCATCAGTCATCAATCATCAATCATCAATCATCAATCATCAATCATCAATCATCAATCATCAATCATCAATAATCAATCATCAATCATCAATCAACAATCATCAATCATCAATCATCAATCATCAATCATCAATCATCAATCATCAATCATTAACCTTCAATCATCAATCATCAATCATCAATCATCAATCAACAATCATCAATCATCAATCATCAATCATTAATCATGAATCATCAATCATTAATCATCAATCATCAATCATCAATCATCAATAATCAATCATGAATCGTAAATCCGCGTTCGTGAATCATCAATCATCAATCGTTAATCGCCAATCATCAATCATCAATCATCAATCATCAATCATCAATCATCAATCATCAATCATCGATCATCAATCATCAATCATCAATCATCAATCATCAATCATCAATCATCAATCATCAATCATCAATCATCAATCATCAATCATACATCATCAATCATCAATCATCAATCATCAATCATCAATCATCAATCATCAATCATCAATCATCAATCACCAATCATCAATTATCAATAATCAATCATCAATCATCAATCATCAGTCATCAATCATCAATCATCAATCATCAATCATCAATCATCAATCATCAATCATCGCTCAGCAATCATCAATCATCAATCATTAATCATCAATCATCAATCATCAATCATAAATCATCAATCATCAATCATCAATGTTCAATCATCAATCATCAATCATCAATCATCAATCATCAATCAGCAATCATCAATCATCAATTATCAATCATCAATCATCAATCATCAATAATCAATCATCAATCATCAATCATCAAACATCAATCATCAATCATCAATCATCAATCATCAATCATCAGTCATCAATCATCAATCATCAATCATCAATCATCAATCATCAATCATCAATCATCGCTCAGCAATCATCAATCATCAATCATTAATCATCAATCATCAATCATCAATCATAAATCATCAATCATCAATCATCAATGTTCAATCATCAATCATCAATCATCAATCATCAATCATCAATCAGCAATCATCAATCATCAATCATCAATCATTAATCATCAATCATCACTCATCAATCATCAATCATCAATCATCAATCATCAATCATCAAACATCAATCATCAATCATCAATCATCAATCATCAATCATCAGTCATCAATCATCAATCATCAATCATCAATCATCAATCATCAATCATCAATCATCGCTCAGCAATCATCAATCATCAATCATTAATCATCAATCATCAATCATCAATCATCACTCATCAATCATCAATCATCAATCATCAATCATCAATCATCAATCATCAATCATCAATCATCAATAATCAATCATCAATCATCAATCATCAATCATTAACCTTCAATGATCAATCATCAATCATCAATAATCAATCATCAATCATCAAACATCAATCATCAATCATCAATCATTAATTATCAGTCATCAATCATCAATCATCAATCATCAATCATCAATCATCAATCATCAATCATCAATCATTAATCATCAATAATCAATCACCAATAATCAATCATCAATCATCAATCATCAATCGTCAATCATCAATCATCAATCATCAATCACCAATCATCAATCATCAATCATCAATCATCAATCATCAATCATCAATTATCAATCATCAAACATCAATCATCAATCATCAATCATCAATCATCAATCATCACTCATCAATCATCAATCATCAATCATCAATCATCAATCATCAATCATCAATCATCAAACATCAATCATCAATCAGTAATCATCAATCATCAATCATCAATCATCAATCAGCAATCATCAATCGTCAATCATCAATCATCAATCATCAATCATCAATCATCAATCATCAATCATCAATCTTCAATCATCAATCATCAATCATCAATTTTCAATCATCAATCATCAATGTTCAATCATCAAGCAGCAATCAGCAATCATCAAAATTTAAGCATCAATCATCAATCATCAATCATCAATCATCAACCATCAACTATCAATCATCGATCATCAATGATCAATAATCTATCATCAATCATCAATCATCAATCGTAAATCCTCGATCGTCAATCATCAATCATCAATCGTTAATCGCCAATATTCAATCATCAATCATAAATCATCGATCGTCAGTCATCAATAATCAATCATCAATCATCAATCATCAATCATCCAAATCCAAACATCAATTATCAATCATCAATCATCAATCATCAATCATCAATCAGTAATCATTAATCAACAATCATCAAACACCAATCATCAATCATCAATCTTCAATCATCAATCATTATTCATCAATCATCAATCAGCAATCATCAATCATCAATCATCAATCATCAATCATCAATCATCAATCATCAATCATCAATCATCAATCATCAATCATCAATCATCAATCATCAATCATCAATCATCAATCATCAATCATCAATCATCAATCATCAATCATCAATCATCAGTCATCAATCATCAATCATCAACCATCAATCATCAATCATCAATCATCAATCATCAATAATCAATCATCAATCATCAATCAACAACCATCAATCATCAATCATCAATCATCAATTAACAATCATCACTCAGCAATCATCAATCATCAATCATCAATCATCAATCATAAATCATCAATCATCAATCATCAATGTTCAATCATCAATCATCAATGATCAATCATCAATCATCAATCATCAATCATCAATAATCAATCATCAATCATCAATCATTAACCTTCAATCATCAATCATCAATCATCAATCATCAATCATCAATCAACAATCATCAATCATCAATCATCAATCATCAATCATGAATCATCAATCAATAATCATCAATCATTAATCATCAATCATCAATAATCAATCATCAATCATCAATCATCAATCATCAATCATCAATCATCAATCATCAATCATCAATCATCAATCCTCAATCATCAATCATCAATCATCAATCATCAATCATCAATTATTAACCTTCAATCATCAATCATCAATCATCAATCATCAATCAACAATCATCAATCATCAATCATCAATCGTCAATCATCAATCATCAATCATCAATCATCAATCATTAATCATCAATTATTAATAATCAATCATCAATCATCAATCATCAATCATCAATCATCAATCACCAATCCTCAATCATCAATCCTCAATCATCAATCATCAATCATCAATCATCAATCATCAATCATCAATCATCAAACATCAATCATCAATCATCAATAATCAATAATCAATCATCAATCTCAATCATCAATTATCAATCATCAAACATCAATCATCAATCACACATCATCAATCAACAATCATCAATCGTCAATCATCAATCATCAATCATTAATCATCAATCACTAATCATCAACCATCAATCATCAATCATCAATCATCAATCATCAATCATCAATCCTCAGTCATTAATCATCAATCATCAATCATCACTCATCAATCATCAATCATCAATCATCAATCATCAATCATGAATCATCAATCTTTAATCATCAATTATCAATCATCAATCATCAACCATCAACTATCAATCATCAATCATCAAACATGAATCATCAATCATCAATAATCTATCATCAATCATCAATCATCAATCATCAATCATCACTCAACAATCATCTATCATCAATCATCAATCATCAATCATCAATCATCAATCACCAATCATCGATGATCAATCATCAATAATCAATAATCAATCATCAATCATCAATCATCAATCAACAATCATCAATCATCAATCATCAATCATCAATCATAATCCTCAATCATCAATCATCAATCATCAATCATCAATCATCAATCATCAATCATCAATCATCAATCATCAATCATCAATCATCAATCATCAATCATCAATCATCAATCATCAATCATCAATCATCAATCATCAATCATCAATCATCAATCATCAATCATCAATCATCAATCATCAATCATCAATCATCAATCATCAATCATCAATCATCAATCATCAATCATCAATCATCAATCATCAATCATCAATCACCAATCATCAATCATCAATCATAAATCATCAATCATCAATTGTCAATCATCAATCAGCAATCATCAATCATCAATCATCAATCATCAATCATCAATTATCAATCATCAATCATCGAACATCAATTATCTATCATCAATCATCAATCATCAATCATCGATAATCAATTATCAATCATCAATCATCAGTCATCAATCATCAATTAATAATCATCAATCATCAATCATCAATCATCAATCAGCAATCATCAAAATTCAAACATCAATTATCAATCATTAATCATTAATCATCAACCATCAACCATCAATCATCGATCAACAATCATCAATTATAAATCATCAATCATCAATCATCAATCATCAATCATCAATCTTTAATCATCAATCATCAAACATGGGTCATCAATCATCAATCAGTTATCATCAATTATAATCATCAATAAGCAATCATCAATCATCAATCATCAATCATCAATCTTCAATGATCAATCATCAATCATCAAGCGTCAATCATCAATTATCAATCATCAATCATCAATCATCAATCATCAATCACCAATCATCAATCATCAATCATGAATCTTCAATCAACATTCATCAATCATCAATCATCATTCATCAATCATCAATCATCAATCATCAATCATCAATCATCAATCATCAATCATCAATCATCAATCATCAATCATCAATCATCAATCATCAATCATCAATCATCAATCATCAATCATCAATCATCAATCATCAATCATCAATCATCAATCATCAATCTTCAATCATCAATCATCAATGTTCGGTCGTCAGTCATCAATCATCAATCATCAAACATCAGATATCAATCATGAATCATCATTCACTTATTATTAAACATCAATATCAATCATTAATCATCAATCATCACCCATCAATCATCAATCATCAATCATCAATCATCAATCATCAATAAACCATCATCAATCATCAATAATCAATCATCAATCATCAATCATCAATCATCAATCATCAATCACCAATCATCAATCATCAATCATCAATCATCAATCATCTATCATTAATCATCAATCATCAATCATCAATCATCAATCATCAATCATCAATCATCAATCATCAATCATGAACCATGAATCATCAATCATCAATCATTAATCATCAATCGATAATCATCAATCATCAATCATCAATCATCAATCATCAATCATCAATCATCAATCATCATTCATCAATCATCAATCTTTAATCATCAATTCTCAATCATTAATCATCAATCATCAATCGTCAATCATCAATCATCAATCATCAAACATCAATCATCAATCATCAATAATCAATCATCAATCATCAATCATCAATAATCAATCATCAATCATCAATCATCAATCAACAATCATCAATCATCAATCATCAATCATCAATCATCAATCATCAACCATTAATCATCAATCATTAATCATCAATCATCAATCATCAATCATCAATCATCAATAATCAATCATCAATCATCAATCATCAATCACCAATCATCAATCCTCAATCATCAATCATCAATCATCAATCATCAATCATCAATCATCAATTATCAATCATCAATCATCAATCATCAATCATCAATCATCAATCATCAATCATCAATCGTCAATCATCAATCATCAATCATCAATCATCAATCATCAATCATCAATCATCAATCATCAATCATTAATCATCAATCATCAATCATCAATCATCAATAATCAATCATCAATCATCAATCATCAATCATCAATCAGCAATCATCAAAATTCAAACATCAATTATGTATCATTAATCATTAATCATCAACCATCAACCATCAATCACCGATCAACAATCATCAATTATCAATCATCAATCATCAATCATCAATCATCAATCTTTAATCATCAATCATCAATCATGGGTCATCAATCATCAATCAGTGATCATCAATCATCAATCATCAATCAGCAATCATCAATCATCAATCATCAATCATCAATCATCAATCATCAATCATCAATCATCAATCATCAATCATCAATCATCAATCATCAATCATCAATCATCAATCATCAATCATCAGTAATCAATCATCAATCATCAATCATCAATCAGCAATCATCAAAATTCTAACATCAATTATCAATCATTAATCATTAATCGTCAACCATCAACCATCAATCATCGATCAACAATCATCAATTATCAATCATCAATCATCAATCATCGATCTTCAATCATCAATCATCAATCATGGGTCATCAATCATCAATCAGTAATCATCAATCATCAATCATCAATCAGCAATCATCAATCATCAATCATCAATTATCAATCATCAATCATCAATCATCCAACATCAATCATCAATCATCAATCATCAATCATCAATAATCAATCATCAATCATCAATCAGCAATCATCAAAATTCAAACTTCAATTATCAATCATTAATCATTAATCATCAATCATAAATCATCAATCATCAATCATCAATCAACAATCATCAATCATCAATCATCAATCATCAATCATCAATCATCAATCATCAATCATCAATCATCAGTCATCAATCATCAATCAATAATCATCAATCATCAATCATCAATCATCAATCTTTAATCATCAATCATCAATCATGGGTCATCAATCATCAATCAGTAATCATCAATCATCAATCATCAATCAGCAATCATCAATCATCAATCATCAATCATCAATCATCAATCATCAATCATCAATCATCAATTATCAATCATCAATCATCCAACATCAATCATCAATCATCAATCATCAATCATCAATTATCAATCATCAATCAGCAATTATAAATCATCAATCATCAATCAGCAATCATCAATCATCAATCATCAATTATCAATCATCAATCATCAATCATCAATCATCAATCATCAATCATCAATCATCAATCATCAATCATCAATCATCAATCATCAATCATCAATCATCAATCATCAATCATCAATTATCAATCATCAATCATCAATCATCAATCATCAATCATAAATCATCGATCATCAATCATTAACTATTAATCATAAATCATCAATCATCAATCCTCAATCATCAATCATCAATCATCAATCATCAATCATCAATCATCAATCATCAATCATCAATCATCAATCATCAATCATCAATCATCAATCATCAATCATCAATCATCAATCATCAATCATCAATCATCAATCATCAATCATCAATCATCAATCATCAATCAACAATCATCAATCATCAATCATCAATCATCAATCATCAATCATCAATCATCAATCATCAATCATCAATCATCAATCAATAATCATCAATCATCAATCATTAATCATCAATCATTAATCATCAATCATCAATCATCAATCATCAATCATCAATCATCAATCATCAATCATCAATCATCAATCATCAACCATCAATCATCAATCATCAATCATCAATCATCAATCATCAATCAGCAATCATCAATCAACAATCATCAATCATCAATCATCAATCATCAATAATCAATCATCAATCATCAATCATCAATCATCAATCATCTATCATCAATCATCAATCATCAATCATCAATCATCAATCATCAATCATCAATCATCAATCATCAATTATAAATCATCAATTATCACTCATCAATCATCAATTATCAATCATCAATAATCAATAATCAATCATCAATCATCAATCATCAATCATCAATCATCAATTATCAAACATCAATCATCTATCATCAATCATCAATCGTCAATCATCAATTATCAATCATCAATCATCAATCATCAGTCATCAATCATCAATAATCAATCCTCAATCATCAATCAACAATAATCAATCATTATTCATCAATCAGAAATCATTAATCATCAATCATCAATCATCAATTATCAATCGTCAATCATCAATCATCAATCATCAATTATCAAACATCAATCATCAATCATCAATCATCAATCTTCAATTATCAATCATCGGTCGTCAGTCATCAATCATCAATCATCGAACACCAGATATCAATCATGAATCATCATTCACTTATTATTAAACATCAATATCAATCATTAATCATCAATCATCACTCATCAATCATCAATCTTCCATCATCAATCATCAATCATCAATCATCAATCATCAATCATCAATCATCAATCATCAATCATCAATCATCAATCATTAATCATCAATCGATAACCATCAATCATCAATCATCAATCATCAATCATCAATCATCAATCATCAATCATCAATCATCAATCATCAATCATCAATCATCAATCCTCAATCATCAATCAGCAATCGTCAATCATCAATCATGAATCATCAAACATCAATCATCAATCATCAATCGTCAATCATCAGTCATCAATCATCAATCATCAATCATCAATCATCAATCATCAATCATCAATCATCAATCATCAATCAACAATCATCAATCGTCAATCATCAATCATCAATCATCAATCATCAATCATCGTTCATTAACCTTCAATCATCAATCATCAATCATCAATCATCAATCATCAATCACCAATCATCAATCATCAATCATCAATCATCAATCATCAATCATCAATCATCAATCATCAATCATCAATCATCAATCATCAATCATCAATCATCAATCATCAATCATCAATCATCAATCATCAATCATCAATCATGAATCATGAATCATGAATCATGAATCATGAAAAAGCAATCATCAATCATTGATCATCAATCGATAATCATCAATCATGAATCATAATCATCAATCATCAATCATCAATCATCAATCATCAATCATCAATCATCAATCATCAATAATCAATCCTCAATCATCAATCATCAATCATCAATCATCAATCATCAATCATCAATCATCAAACATCAATCATCAATCATCAATCATCAATCATCAATCATCAATCATCAATCATCAATCATCAATCATCAATCATCAATCATCAATCAACAATCATCAATCATCAATCATCAATCATCATTCATCAATCATCAATCATCAATCATTAATCATCAATCATTAATCATCAATCATCAATCATCAATCTTCAATCACCAATCATCAATCCTCAATCATCAATCATCAATCATCAATCATCAATCATCAATCATCAATCATCAATCACCAATCATCAATCATCAATCATCAATCATCAATAATCAATCATCAATCATCAATCATCAATCATCAATCATCAATTATCAATCATCAATCATTAATCATCAATCATCAATCATAAATCATCGATCATCAATCATTAACTATTAATCATATTCATCAATCATCAATCCTCAATCATCAATCATCAATCATCAATCATCAATCATCAATCATCAATCATCAATCATCAATCATCAATCATCAATCATCAATCATCAATCATCAATCATCAATCAACAATCATCAATCATCAATCATCAATCATCAATCATCAATCATCAATCATCAATCATCAATCATCAATCATCAATCAATAATCATCAATCATCAATCATTAATCATCAATCATTAATCATCAATCATCAATCATCAATCATCAATCATCAATCATCGATCATCAATCATCAATTATCAATCATCAATCATCAATCATCAATCATCAATCATCAATTATCAATCATCAATCATTAATCATCAATCATCAATCATAAATCATCGATCATCAATCATTAACTATTAATCATAAATCATCAATCATCAATCCTCAATCATCAATCATCAATCATCAATCATCAATCATCAATCATCAATCATCAATCATCAATCATCAATCATCAATCATCAATCATCAATCATCAATCATCAATCATCAATCATCAATCATCAATCATCAATCATCAATCATCAATCATCAATCAATAATCATCAATCATCAATCATCAATCATCAATCATCAATCATCAATCATCAATCAATAATCATCAATCATCAATCATTAATCATCAATCATTAATCATCAATCATCAATCATCAATCATCAATCATCAATCATCAATCATCAATCATCAATCATCAATCATCAATCATCAATCATCAATCATCAACCATCAATCATCAATCATCAATCATCAATCATCAATCAGCAATCATCAATCAACAATCATCAATCATCAATCATCAATCATCAATAATCAATCATCAATCATCAATCATCAATCATCTATCATCAATCATCAATCATCAATCATCAATCATCAATCATCAATCATCAATCATCAATCATCAATTATAAATCATCAATTATCACTCATCAATCATCAATTATCAATCATCAATAATCAATAATCAATCATCAATCATCAATCATCAATCATCAATCATCAATCATCAATCATCAATCATCAATCATCAATCATCAATCATCAATCATCAATCATCAATCATCAATCATCAATCATCAATCATCAATCATCAATCATCAATCATCAATCATCAATCATCAATCATCAATCATCAATCATCAATCATCAATCATCAATCATCAATCATCAATCATCAATCATCATTCATCAATCATCAATCATCAATCATCAATCATCAATCATCAATCATCAATCATCAATCATCAATAATCAATCATCAATCATCAATCATCAATCATCAATCATCAACCATCAATCATCAATCGTCAATCATTAATCATCAATCATTAACCATCAATTATCAATCATCAATCATCAATCATCAATTATAAATCATCAATCATCAATCATCAATCATTAATCATCAAACATCAATCATCAATCAACAATCATCATGATTCAAACATCAATCATCAATTATTAATAATTAATCATTAATCATTAACCATCAACCGTAAATCATCGATCATCAATCATCAATCATCTATCATCAATCATCAATCATCAATCATCAATCATCAATCATCAATCATCAATCATCAATCATCAATCATCAATCATCAATCATCAATCATCAATCATCAATCATCAATCATCAATCATCAATCATCAATCATCAATCATCAATCATCAATCATCAATCATCAATCATCAATCATCAATCATCAATCATCAATCATCAATCATCAATCATCAATCATCAATCATCAATCATCAATCATCAATCATCAATCATCAATCATCAATCATCAATCATCAATAATCAATCATCAATCATCAATCATCAATCATCAATCATCAATCATCAATCATCAATCATCAATCATCAATCATCAATTATCAAACATCAATCATCTATCATCAATCATCAATCGTCAATCATCAATTATCAATCATCAATCATCAGTCATCAATCATCAATAATCAATCCTCAATCATCAATCAACAATAATCAATCATTATTCATCAATCAGAAATCATTAATCATCAATCATCAATCATCAATTATCAATCGTCAATCATCAATCATCAATCATCAATTATCAAACATCAATCATCAATCATCAATCATCAATCATCAATCATCAATCATCAATCTTCAATCATCAATCATCGGTCGTCAGTCATCAATCATCAATCATCGAACACCAGATATCAATCATGAATCATCATTCACTTATTATTAAACATCAATATCAATCATTAATCATCAATCATCACTCATCAATCATCAATCTTCCATCATCAATCATCAATCATCAATCATCAATCATCAATCATCAATCATCAATCATCAATCATCAATCATCAATCATCAATCATGAATCATCAATCATCAATCATCAATCATCAATCATTAATCATCAATCGATAACCATCAATCATCAATCATCAATCATCAATCATCAATCATCAATCATCAATCATCAATCATCAATCATCAATCATCAATCATCAATCATCAATTATCAATCCTCAATCATCAATCATCAATCGTCAATCATCAATCATGAATCATCAAACATCAATCATCAATCATCAATCGTCAATCATCAGTCATCAATCATCAATCATCAATCATCAATCATCAATCATCAATCATCAATCAACAATCATCAATCGTCAATCATCAATCATCAATCATCAATCATCTATCATTAACCTTCAATCATCAATCATCAATCATCAATCATCAATCATCAATCATCAATCATCAATCATCAATCATCAATCATCAATCATCAATCATCAATCATCAATCATCAATCATCAATCATCAATCATCAATCATCAATCATCAATCATCAATCATCAATCATCAATCATCAATCATCAATCATCAATCATGAATCATGAATCATGAATCATGAATAACCAATCATCAATCATTGATCATCAATCGATAATCATCAATCATGAATCATAATCATCAATCATCAATCATCAATCATCAATCATCAATCATCAATCATCAATCATCAATCATCAATCATCAATCATCAATCATCAATCCTCAATCATCAATCATCAATCATCAATCATCAATCATCAATCATCAATCATCAAACATCAAACATCAATCATCAATCATCAATCATCAATCATCAATCATCAATCATCAATCATCAATCATCAATCATCAATCATCAATCATCAATCAACAATCATCAATCATCAATCATCAATCATCATTCATCAATCATCAATCATTAATCATCAATCATTAATCATCAATCATCAATCATCAATCTTCAATCACCAATCATCAATCCTCAATCATCAATCATCAATCATCAATCATCAATCATCAATCATCAATCATCAATCACCAATCATCAATCATCAATCATCAATCATCAATAATCAATCATCAATCATCAATCATAAATCATCAACCATCAATCATCGATCGTCAATCATCAATCATTAATCATCAATCATCAATCATCAATCATCAATCATCAATCATCAATCATCAATCATCAATCATCAATCATCAATCATAAATCATCAATTATCAATCATCAATCATCAATCATCAATCATTAATCATCAAACATCAATCATCAATCAATAATCATCATAATTCAAACATCAATCATCAATCATTAATAATTAATCATTAATCATTAACCATTACCCGTAAATGGTCGATCATCAATCATCAATAATCTATCATCAATCATCAATCATCGATCATCAATCATCAATCATCAACCATCAATCATCAATCATCAATCATCAATCATCAATCATCAATCATCAATCATCAATCATCAATCATCAATCATCAATCATCAATCATCAATCATCAATCATCAATCATCAATCATCAATCATCAATCATCAATCATCAATCATCAATCATCAATCATCAATCATCAATAATCAATCATCAATCATCAATCATCAATCATCAATCATCAATCATCAATCATCAATCATCAATCGTCAATCATCAATCATCAATCATCAATCATCAATCATGAATCATCAATCGTCAATCATCAATCAGCAATCTTCAATCATCAATCATCAATCATCAATCATCAATCAATAAACATCAATCATTCATCATCAATCATCAATCATCAATCATCAATCATCAATTATCAATCATCAATCATCAGTCATTAATCATCAATAATCAATCATCAATCATCAATCATCAATCAACAATCATTAATCATTATTCATCAATCAGAAATCATTAATCATTAATCATCAATCATCAATCATCAATTATCAATCGTCAATCATCAATCATCAATCATCAATCATCAATCATCAATCATCAATCATCAATTATCAAACATCAATCATCAATCATCAATCTTCAATCATCAATCATCGGTCGTCAGTCATCAATCATCAATCATCGAACATCAGATATCAATCATGAATCATCATTCGTTTATTATTAAACATCAATATCAATCATTAATCATCAATCATCACTAATCAATCATCAATCTTCCATCATCAATCATCAATCATCAATCTTCAATCATCAATCATCAATCATCAATCATCAATCATCAATCATCAATCATCAATCATCAATCATCAATCATCAATCATCAATCATCAATCATCAATCATCAATCATCAATCATCAATCATCAATCATCAATCATCAATCATCAATCTTCAATCATCAATCATCGGTCGTCAGTCATCAATCATCAATCATCAAACATCAGATATCAATCATGAATCATCATTCACTTATTATTAAACATCAATATCAATCAGTAATCATCAATCATCACCCATCAATCATCAATCATCAATCATCAATAATCAATCATCAATCATCAATCATCAATAAACCATCATCAATCATCAATAATCAATCATCAATCATCAATCATCAATCATCAATCACCAATCATCAATCATCAATCATCAATCATCTATCATTAATCATCAATCATCAATGATCAATGATCAATCATCAATCATCAATCATCAATCATCAATCATCAATCATGAACCATGAATCATCAATCATAAATCATTAATCATCAATCGATAATCATCAATCATCAATCATCAATCATCAATCATCAATCATCAATCATCAATCATCAATCATCAATCATCAATCATCATTCATCAATCATCAATCTTTAATCATCAATTCTCAATCATTAATCATCAATCATCAATCGTCAATCATCAATGATCAAACATCAATCATCAATCATCAATAATCAATCATCAATCATCAATCATCAATAATCAATCATCAATCATCAATCAACAATCATCAATCATCAATCATCAATCATCTATCATCAATCATCAATCATTAATCATCAATCATTAATCATCAATCATCAATCATCAATCATCACCATCAATCATCAATCATCAATCACCAATCATCAATCCTCAATCATCAATCATCAATCATCAATCATCAATCATTAATCATCAATCATCAATTATCAATCATCAATCATCAATCATCAATCATCAATCATCAATCATCAATCATCAATCATCAATCATCAATCATCAATCACCAATCATCAATCATTAATCATCAATCATCAATCATCAATCATCAATCATCAATCATCAATCATCAATCATCAATCATCAATCAGCAATCATCAAGATTCAAACATCAATTATGTATCATTAATCATTAATCATCAACCATCAACCATCAATCATCGATCAACAATCATCAATTATCAATCATCAATCATCAATCATCAATCATCAATCATCAATCATCAATCTTTAATCATCAATCATCAATCATGGGTCATCAATCATCAATCAGTGATCATCAATCATCAATCATCAATCAGCAATCATCAATCATCAGTCATCAATCATCAATCATCAATCATCAATCATCAATCATCAATCATCAATCATCAATCATCAATCATCAATCATCAATCATCAATCAGCAATCATCAAAATTCAAACATCAATTATCAATCATTAATCATTAATCGTCAACCATCAACCATCAATCACCGATCAACAATCATCAATTATCAATCATCAATCATCAATCATCAATCTTTAATCATCAATCATCAATCATGGGTCATCAATCATCAATCAGTAATCATCAATCATCAATCATCAATCAGCGATCATCAATCATCAATCATCAATCATCAATCATCAATCATCAATCATCAATCATCAATCATCAATCATCAAACATCAATCATCAATCATCAATCATCAATCATCAATAATCAATCATCAATCATCAATCATCAATCAGCAATCATCGAAATTCAAACATCAATTATCAATCATTAATCATTAATCATCAACCATCAACCATCAATCAATGATCAACAATCATCAATCATCAATCATCAAACATCAATCATCAATCATCAATCATCAATCATCAATCATCAATCATCAATCATCAATCATCAATCATCAATCATCAATCATCAATCATCAATCATCAATCATCGATCATCAATTATCAATCATCAATCATCAATCATCAATCATCAATCATCAATCATCAATCATCAATCATCAATCATCAATCATTAATCATCAATCATTAATCATCAATCATCAATCATCAATCATCAATCATCAATCATCAATCATCAATCATCAACCATCAATAATCAATCATCAATCATCAATCATCTATCATCAATCATCAACCATCAATCATCAATCGGCAATCAGCAATCATCAATCATCAAGCATCAATCATCAATAATCAATCATCAATCATCAATCATCAATCATCAATCATCAATCATCAATTATCAATCATCAATCAGCAATTATAAATCATCAATCATCAATCAGCAATCATCGATCATCAATCATCAATTATCAATCATCAATCATCAATCATCAATCATCAATCATCAATCATCAATCATCAATCATCAATCATCAATCATCAATCATCAATTATCAATCATCAATCATCAATCATCAATCATCAATCATCAATCATCAATCATCAATCATCAATCATCAATCATCAATTATCAATCATCAATTATCAATCATCAATCATTAATCATCAATCATCAATCATAAATCATCGATCATCAATCATTAACTATTAATCATAAATCATCAATCATCAATCCTCAATCATCAATCATCAATCATCAATCATCAATCATCAATCATCAATCATCAATCATCAATCATCAATCATCAATCATCAATCATCAATCATCAATCATCAATCATCAATCATCAATCATCAATCATCAATCATCAATCATCAATCAACAATCATCAATCAACAATCATCAATCATCAATCATCAATCATCAATCATCAATCATCAATCATCAATCATCAATCATCACCATCAATCATCAATCATCAATCACCAATCATCAATCCTCAATCATCAATCATCAATCATCAATCATCAATCATCAATCATCAATCATCAATCATCAATCATCAATCATCAATCATCAATCATCAATCATCAATCATCAATCATCAACCATCAATCATCAATCATCAATCATCAATCATCAATCAGCAATCATCAATCAACAATCATCAATCATCAATCATCAATCATCAATAATCAATCATCAATCATCAATCATCAATCAGCAATCATCAAGATTCAAACATCAATTATGTATCATTAATCATTAATCATCAACCATCAACCATCAATCATCGAACAACTGCATTGATCAATCGGCAATCAGCAATCATCAATCATCAAGCATCAATCATCAATAATCAATCATCAATCATCAATCATCAATCATCAATCATCAATCATCAATCATCAATTATCAATCATCAATCAGCAATTATAAATCATCAATCATCAATCAGCAATCATCAATCATCAATCATCAATTATCAATCATCAATCATCAATCATCAATCATCAATCATCAATCATCAATCATCAATCATCAATTATCAATCATCAATCATCAATCATCAATCATCAATCATCAATCATCAATCATCAATCATCAATCATCAATTATCAATCATCAATTATCAATCATCAATCATTAATCATCAATCATCAATCATAAATCATCGATCATCAATCATTAACTATTAATCATAAATCATCAATCATCAATCCTCAATCATCAATCATCAATCATCAATCATCAATCATCAATCATCAATCATCAATCATCAATCATCAATCATCAATCATCAATCATCAATCATCAATCATCAATCATCAATCATCAATCATCAATCATCAATCATCAATCATCAATCATCAATCATCAATCAACAATCATCAATCAACAATCATCAATCATCAATCATCAATCATCAATCATCAATCATCAATCATCAATCATCAATCATCAATCATCAATCATCAATCATCAATCATCAATCATCAATCATCAATCATCAATCATTAATCATCAATCATCAATCATCAATCATCAATCATCAATCATCAATCATCAATCATCAATCATCAATCATCAATCATCAATCATCAATCATCAATCATCAATCATCAATCATCAACCATCAATCATCAATCATCAATCATCAATCATCAATCAGCAATCATCAATCAACAATCATCAATCATCAATCATCAATCATCAATAATCAATCATCAATCATCAATCATCTATCATCAATCATCAATCATCAATCATCAATCATCAATCATGAATCATCAATCATCAATCATCAATCATCAATCATCAATTATAAATCATCAATTATCACTCATCAATCATCAATTATCAATCATCAATAATCAATAATCAATCATCAATCATCAATCAGTAATCATCAATCATCAATCATCAATCAGCAATCATCAATCATCAATCATCAATCATCAATCATCAATCATCAATCATCAATCATCAATCATCAATCATCAATCATCAAACATCAATCATCAATCATCAATCATCAATCATCAATAATCAATCATCAATCATCAATCATCAATCAGCAATCATCGAAATTCAAACATCAATTATCAATCATTAATCATTAATCATCAACCATCAACCATCAATCAATGATCAACAATCATCAATCATCAATCATCAAACCTCAATCATCAATCATCAATCATCAATCATCAATCATCAATCATCAATCATCAATCATCAATCATCAATCATCAATCATCAATCATCAATCATCAATCATCGATCATCAATTATCAATCATCAATCATCAATCATCAATCATCAATCATCAATCATCAATCATCAATCATTAATCATCAATCATTAATCATCAATCATCAATCATCAATCATCAATCATCAATCATCAACCATCAATAATCAATCATCAATCATCAATCATCTATCATCAATCATCAACCATCAATCATCAATCATCAATCGGCAATCAGCAATCATCAATCATCAAGCATCAATCATCAATAATCAATCATCAATCATCAATCATCAATCATCAATCATCAATCATCAATTATCAATCATCAATCAGCAATTATAAATCATCAATCATCAATCAGCAATCATCAATCATCAATCATCAATTATCAATCATCAATCATCAATCATCAATCATCAATCATCAATCATCAATCATCAATCATCAATCATCAATCATCAATCATCAATCATCAATCATCAATCATCAATCATCAATCATCAATCATCAATCATCAATCATCAATCATCAATCATCAATCATCAATCATCAATCATCAATCATCAATCATCAATTATCAATCATCAATTATCAATCATCAATCATTAATCATCAATCATCAATCATAAATCATCGATCATCAATCATTAACTATTAATCATATATCATCAATCATCAATCCTCAATCATCAATCATCAATCATCAATCATCAATCATCAATCATCAATCATCAATCATCAATCATCAATCATCAATCATCAATCATCAATCATCAATCATCAATCATCAATCATCAATCATCAATCATCAATCAACAATCATCAATCAACAATCATCAATCATCAATCATCAATCATCAATCATCAATCATCAATCATCAATCATCAATCATCAATCATCAATCATCAATCATCAATCATTAATCATCAATCATCAATCATCAATCATCAATCATCAATCATCAATCATCAATCATCAATCATCAATCATCAATCATCAATCATCAATCATCAATCATCAACCATCAATCATCAATCATCAATCATCAATCAGCAATCATCAATCAACAATCATCAATCATCAATCATCAATCATCAATAATCAATCATCAATCATCAATCATCAATCATCTATCATCAATCATCAATCATCAATCATCAATCATCAATCATCAATCATGAATCATCAATCATCAATCATCAATCATCAATCATCAATTATAAATCATCAATTATCACTCATCAATCATCAATTATCAATCATCAATAATCAATAATCAATCATCAATCATCAATCATCAATCATCAATCATCAATCATCAATCATCAATCATCAATCATCAATCATCAATCATCAATCATCAATCATCAATCATCAATCATCAATCATCAATCATCAATCATCAATCATCAATCATCAATCATCAATCATCAATCATCAATCATCAATCATCAATCATCAATAATCAATCATCAATCATCAATCATCAATCATCAATCATCAACCATCAATCATCAATCGTCAATCATTAATCATCAATCATTAACCATCAATCATCAATCATCAATCATCAATCCTCAATCATCAATTATAAATCATCAATCATCAATCATCAATCATTAATCATCAAACATCAATCATCAATCAACAATCATCATGATTCAATCATCAATCATCAATCATCAATCATCAATCATCAATTATCAAACATCAATCATCTATCATCAATCATCAATCGTCAATCATCAATAATCAATCATCAATCATCAGTCATCAATCATCAATAATCAATCATCAATCATCAATCAACAAAAATCAATCATTATTCATCAATCAGAAATCATTAATCATCAATCATCAATCATCAATTATCAATCGTCAATCATCAATCATCAATCATCAATCATCAATTATCAAACATCAATCATCAATCATCAACCATCAATCTTCAATCATCAATCATCGGTCGTCAGTCATCAATCATCAATCATCGAACATCAGATATCAATCATGAATCATCATTCACTTATTATTAAACATCAATATCAATCATTAATCATCAATCATCACTCATCAATCATCAATCTTCCATCATCAATCATCAATCATCAATCAGCAATCATCAATCATCAATCATCTATCATCAATCATCAATCATCAATCATGGATCATCAATCATCAATCATCAATCATTAATCATCAATCGATAACCATCAATCATCAATCATCAATCATCAATCATCAATCATCAATCATCAATCATCAATCATCAATCCTCAATTATCAATCATCAATCGTCAATCATCAATCATCAATCATCAAACATCAATCATCAATCATCAATCGTCAATCATCAGTCATCAATCATCAATCATCAATCATCAATCATCAATCATCAATCAACAATCATCAATCGTCAATCATTAATCATCAATCATCAATCATCAATCATCTATCATTAACCTTCAATCATCAATCATCAATCATCAATCATCAATCATCAATCATCAATCATCAATCATCAATCATCAATCATCAATCATCAATCATCAATCATCAATCATCAATCATCAATCATCAATCATCAATCATCAATCATCAATCATCAATCATCAATCATCAATCATCAATCATCAATCATGAATCATGAATCATGAATCATGAATCATGAATCATGAATAACGAATCATCAATCATTAATCATCAATCGATAATCATCAATCATCAATCATAATCATCAATCATCAATCATCAATCATCAATCATCAATCATCAATCATCAATCATCAATCATCAATCATCAATCCTCAATCATCAATCATCAATCGTCCATCATCAATCATCAATCATCAAACATCAATCAGCAATCATCAATCATCAATCATCAATCATCAATCATCAATCATCAATCATCAATCATCAATCATCAATCATCAATCATCAATCATCAATCGTCAATCATCAGTCATCAATCATCAATCATCAATCATCAATCATGAATCATGAATCATGAATCATGAATAACCAATCATCAATCATTAATCATCAATCGATAATCATCAATCATCAATCATAATCATCAATCATCAACCATCAATCATCAATTATCAATCATCAATAATCAATAATCAATCATCAATCATCAAGCATCAATCATCAATCATCAATCATCAATCATCAATCATCAATCATCAATCATCAATCATCAATCATCAATCATCAATCATCAATCATCAATCATCAATCATCAATAATCAATCATCAATCATCAATCATCAATCATCAATCATCAACCATCAATCATCAATCGTCAATCATTAATCATCAATCATTAACCATCAATCATCAATCATCAATCATCAATCATCAATCATTAATCATCAATCATTAATCATCAATCATCAATCATCAATCTTCAATCACCAATCATCAATCCTCAATCATCAATCATCAATCATCAATCATCAATCACCAATCATCAATCATAAATCATCAATAATCAATCATCAATCATCAATCATAAATCATCAACCATCAATCATCGATCGTCAATCATCAATCATCAATCATCAATCATTAATCATCAATCATCAATCATCAATCATCAATCATCAATCATCAATCATCAATCAGCAATCATCAATCATCAATCATCAATCATCAATCATCAATCATCAATCATCAATCATCAATCATCAATCATCAATCATCAATCATCAATCATCAATCATCAATCATCAATCATCAATCATCAATCATCAATCATCAATCATCAATCATCAATCATCAATCGTCAATCATCAATCATCAATCATCAATCATCAATCATGAATCATCAATCGTCAATCATCAATCAGCAATCTTCAATCATCAATCATCAATCATCAATCATCAATCAATAAACATCAATCATCTATCATCAATCATCAATCATCAATCATCAATTATCAATCATCAATCATCAGTCATCAATCATCAATAATCAATCATCAATCATCAATCAACAATCATTAATCATTATTCATCAATCAGAAATCATTAATCATTAATCATCAATCATCAATCATCAATTATCAATCGTCAATCATCAATCATCAATCATCAATCATCAATCATCAATCATCAATCATGAATCATCAATCATCAATTATCAAAGATCAATCATCAATCATCAATCTTCAATCATCAATCATCGGTCGTCAGTCATCAATCATCAATCATCGAACATCAGATATCAATCATGAATCATCATTCACTTATTATTAAACATCAATATCAATCATTAATCATCAATCATCACTAATCAATCATCAATCATCAATCATCAATCATCAATCATCAATCATCAATCATCAATCATCAATCATCAATCATCAATCATCAATCATCAATCATCAATCATCAATCATCAATCATCAATCATCAATCATCAATCATCAATCATCAATCATCAATCATCAATCATCAATCATCAATCATCAATCATCAATCATGAATCATGAATCATGAATCATCAATCATCAATCTTTAATCACCAATCGATAACCATCAATCATCAATCATCAATCATCAATCATCAATCCTCAATCATCAATCATCAATCGTCAATCATCAATCATCAATCATCAATCATCAAACATCAATCATCAATCATCAATCGTCAATCATCAGTCATCAATCATCAATCATCAATCATCAATCATCAATCATCAATCATCAATCATCAATCATCAATCATCAATCATCAATAATCAATCATCAATCATCAATCATCAATCATCAATCAATAATCATCAATCATCAATCATCAATCATCTATCATTAACCTTCAATCATCAATCATCAATCATCAATCATCAATCATCAATCATCAATCATCAATCATCAATCATCAATCATCAATCATCAATCATCAATCATCAATCATCAATCATCAATCATCAATCATCAATCATCAATCATCAATCATGAATCATGAATCATGAATCATGAATCATGAATAACCAATTTTCAATCATTAATCATCAATCGATAATCATCAATCAGCAATCATCAATCATCAATCATCAATCATCAATCATCAATCGTCAATCATCAATCATCAATCATCAATCATCAATCATCAATCATCAATCATCAATCATCAATCATCAATCATCAATCTTCAAACATCAATCATCAATCATCAATCCTCAATCATCAATCATCAATCGTCAATCATCAATCATCAATCATCAAACATCAATCATCAATCATCAATCATCAATCATCAATCATCAATCATCAATCATCAATTATCAATCATCAATCATCAATCATCAATCATCAATCATCAATCCTCAATCATCAATCATCAATCGTCAATCATCAATCATCAATCATCAAACATCAATCATCAATCATCAATCATCAATAATCAATCATCAATCATCAATCATCAATCATCAATCAACAACCATCAATCATCAATCATCAATCATCAATCATCAATCATCAATCATCAATCATCAATCATCAATCATTAATCATCAATCATTAATCATCAATCATCAATCATCAATCATCAATCTTCAATCACCAATCATCAATCCTCAATCATCAATCATCAATCATCAATCATCAGTCATCAATCATCAATCATCAATCATCAATCATTTATCATCAATCATCAATCATCAATTAGCAATCCTCAATCATCAATCGTCAATCATCAATCACCAATCATCAATCATCAATCATCAGTCATCAATCATCAATCATCAATCATCAATCATCAATCATCAATCATCAATCATCAATCATCAATCATCAATCATCAATCATCAATCATCAATCATCAATCATCAATCATCAATCATCAATCATCAATCATCAATCATCAATCATCAATAATCAATCATCAATCATCAATCATCAATCATCAATCATCAATCATCAATCTTCAATCATCAATCATCAATAATCAATCATCAATCATCAATCATCAATCATCAATCATCAATCGTCAATCATCAATCATCAATCATGATTCATCAATCATCAATCATCAATCATTAATCATCAATCATCAATCATCAATTATCAATCATCAATTAGCAATCATCAATCATCAATCAACATTCATCAATCATTATTCATCCATCAGAAATCATTAATCATCAATCATCAATCATCAATTATCAATCGTCAATCATCAATCATCAATCATCAATCATCAATCATCAATCATCAATCATCAATCATCAATCAACAATCATCAATCATCAATCATCAATCATCAATCATCATACATCAATCATCAATCATCAATCTTCAATCATCAATCATCGGTCGTCAGTCATCAATCATCAATCAAAGAACATCAGATATCAATCATGAATCATCATTCACTTAATATTAAACATCAATATCAATCATTAATCATCAATCATCACTCATCAATCATCAATCTTCAATCATCAATCATCAATCTACAATCATCAATCGTCAATCCTCAATTGTCAATCATCAATCTTCAATCGTTAATCGCCAATCATCAATCATCAATCATCAATCATCGATCGTCAGTATTCAATCATCAATCATCAAACTTCAAACATCAATCAGCAATCATCATTCACTTAATATTAAACATCAATATCAATCATTAATCATCAATCATCACTCATCAATCATCAATCATCAATCATCAATCATCAATCATCAATCATCAATAATCAATCATCAATCATCAATCATCAATCATCACTCATCAGTCATCAATAATCAATCATCAATCATCAATCAACAATCATCAAACATCAATCATCAATCATTAACCTTCAATCATCAATCATCAATCATCTATCATCAATCATTATTCATCAATCATCAATCATCAATCATCAATCATCAATCATCAATCATCAATCATCAATCATCAATCATCAATTATCAATCATCTATCATCAATCATCAATCATCAATCATCAATCATCAATCATTAATAATCAATCATCAATAATCAATCAGCAATCATCAATCATTAATCATCAATCATCAATCATCAATCATCTACCATCAATCATCAATCATCAATCATCAATCATCAAACATCAATCATCAATCATCAATAATCAATCATCAATCATCAATCATCAATCATCAGTCAACAATCAACAATCATCAATCATCAATCATTAATCATAAATCATTAATCATTAATCATTAATCATCAATCATCAATAATCAATCATCAATCACCAATCATCAATCCTCAATCATCAATCATCAATCATCAATCATCAATTATCAATCATCAATCATCAATCATCAATCATCTATTAGCAATCATCAATCATCAATCAACAATCATCAATCATTATTCATCCACCAGAAATCATTAATCATCAATCATCAATTATCAATTATCGATCGTCAATCATCAATCATCAATCATCAATCATCAATCATCAATCATCAATCATCAATCATCAATCATCAATCATCAATCATCACTTATCAATCATCAATCTTCAAGCATCAATCATCAATCATCAATCATCAATCGTCAATCCTCAATTGTCAATCATCAATCATCAATCGTTAATCGCCAATCATCAATCATCAATCATCGAACGTCAGTATTCAATAACCAATCATCAAACTTCAAACATCGATCAGCAATCATCATTAACTTAATATTAAACATCAAAATCAGTCATTTATCATCAATCATCACTCATAAATCATCAATCAACAATCATCAATCATCAATCATCAATCATTAACCTTCAGTCATCAATCATCAATCATCAATCAACAATCATCAATCATCAATCATCAATCATCAATCATCAATCATCAATCATCAATCATCAATCATCAATCATCAATCATCAATCATCAATCATCAATCATCAATCATCAATCATCAATCATCAATAATCAATCATCAATCATCAATCATCAATCATCAATCATCAATCATCAATCATTAATCATAAATCATTAATCATTAATCATTAATCATCAATCATCAATCATCAATCATCAATCATCAATCATCAATCATCAATCATAAATCATCAATCATCAATCATCAATCATCAATCATCAATTATCAATCATCAATCATCAATCATCAATCATCAATCATCAATCCTCAATCATCAATCATCAATCGTCAATCATCAATCATCAATCATCAATCATCAATCATCAAACATCAATCATCAATCATCAATCATCAATCATCAATTCATCAGTCAATCATCAATCATTCATCAATCATCAGTCAACAATCAACAATCATCAATCATCAATCATTAATCATAAATCATTAATCATTAATCATTAATCATCAATCATCAATAATCAATCATCAATCACCAATCATCAATCCTCAATCATCAATCATCAATCATCAATCATTAATCATCAATCATTAATCATCAATCATCAATCATCAATCATCAATCTTCAATCACCAATCATCAATCCTCAATCATCAATCATCAATCATCAATCATCAATCATCAATCATCAATCATCAATCATCAATCATTAATCATCAATCATCAATAATCAATCATCAATCATCAATCATCAATCATCAATCATCAATCATCAATCATCAATCATCAATCATCAATCATCCACCATAATAATCAATCATCAATCATCAATCATCAATCACCAATCATCAATCATCAATCATCAATCATCAATAATCAATCATCAATCATTAATCATCAATCATTAATCATCAATCGATAATCATCAATCATCAATCATCAATCATCAATCATCAATCATCAATCATCAATCATCAATCATCAATCATCAATCATCAATTATCAATCGTCAATCATCAATCATCAATCATCGATCATCAATCACCAATCATCAATCATCAATCATCAATAATCAATCATCAATCATTAATCATCAATCATTAATCATCAATCGATAATCATCAATCATCAATCATCAATCATCAATCATCAATCATCAATCATCAATCATCAATCATCAATCATCAAACATCAATCATCAATCATCAATCATCAATCATCAATCATCAATCATCAATCATCAATCATCAATCATCAATCATCAATCATCAATCATCAATCATCAATCATCAATCATCAATCATCAATCATCAATCATCAATCATCAATCATCAATCATCAATCATCAATCATCAATCATCAATCATCAATCATCAATCATCAATCACCAATCATCAATCATCAATCATCAATCATCAATCATCAATCATCAATCATCAATCATCAATCATCAATCATCAATCATCAATCATCAATCATCAATCATCAATCATCAATCATCAATCATCAATCATCAATCATCAATCATCAATCATCAATCATCAATCATCTATCATCAATCATCAATCATCAATCATCAATCATCAATCATCAATCATCAATCATCAATCATCAATCATCAATCATCAATCATCAATCATCAATCATTAATCATCAATCATCAATAATCAATCATCAATCATCAATCATCAATCATTAATCATCAATCATCAATCATCAATCATCAATCATCAATCAGCAATCATCTATCATCAATCATCAATCATCAATCATCAATCATCAATCATCAATCATCAATCATCAATCAACAACCATCAATCATCAATCATCAATCATCAATCATCAAACATCAATCATCAATCATCAATCATCAATCATCAATCATCAATCATCAATCATCAATTATCAATCATCAATCATCAATCATCAATCATCAATCATCAATCATCAATCCTCAATCATCAATCATCAATCGTCAATCATCAATCATCAATCATCAAACATCAATCATCAATCATCAATCATCAATCATCAATCATCAATCATAAATCATCAATCATCAATCATCAATCATCAATCATCAATCATCAATCAACAACCATCAATCAACAATCATCAATCATCAATCATCAATCATCAATCATCAATCATCAATCATTAATCATCAATCATTAATCATCAATCATCAATCATCAATCTTCAATCACCAATCATCAATCCTCAATCATCAATCATCAATCATCAATCATCAGTCATCAATCATCAATCATCAATCATCAATCATCAATCATCAATCATTTATCATCAATCATCAATCATCAATTATCAATCCTCAATCATCAATCCTCAATCATCAATCACCAATCATCAATCATCAATCATCAATCATCAATCATCAATCATCAATCATCAATCATCAATCATCAATCATCAATCATCAATCATCAATCATCAATCATCAATCATCACTTATCAATCATCAATCTTCAAGCATCAATCATCAATCATCAATCATCAATCGTCAATCCTCAATTGTCAATCATCAATCATCAATCGTTAATCGCCAATCATCAATCATCAATCATCGAACGTCAGTATTCAATAACCAATCATCAAACTTCAAACATCGATCAGCAATCATCATTAACTTAATATTAAACATCAAAATCAGTCATTTATCATCAATCATCACTCATAAATCATCAATCAACAATCATCAATCATCAATCATTAACCTTCAGTCATCAATCATCAATCATCAATCAACAATCATCAATCATCAATCATCAATCATCAATCATCAATCATCAATCATCAATCATCAATCATCAATCATGTATCATCAATCATCAATCATCAATCATCAATCATCAATCATCAATCATCAATAATCAATCATCAATCATCAATCATCAACCATCAATCATCAATCATCAATCATCAATCATCAATCAGCAATCATCAATCAACAATCATCAATCATCAATCATCAATCATCAATCATCAATCATCAATCATCAATCATCAATCATCAATCATCAATCATCAATCATCAATCATCAATCATCAATCATCAATCATCAATAATCAATCATCAATCATCAATAATCAATCATCAATCATTTATCATCAATCATCAATCATCAATTATCAATCCTCAATCATCAATCATCAATCACCAATCATCAATCATCAATCATCAATCATCAATAATCAATCATCAATCATCAATCATCAATCATCAATCTTCAATCATCAATCATCAATCGTCAATTATCAATCATCAATCATGAATCATCAATCATCAATCATCAATAATCAATCATCCACCATAATAATCATCAATCATCAACCATCAATCATCAATCATTAATCATCAATCATCAATAATCAATCATCAATCATCAATCATCAATCATCAATCATCAATCATCAATCATCAATCATCAATCATCAATCATCAATCATCAATCATCAATCATCAATCATCAATCATCAATCATCAATCATCAATCATCAATCATCAATCATCAATCATCAATCATCAATCATCAATCATCAATCATCAATCATCAATCATCAATAATCAATCATCAATCATCAATCATCAATCATCAATCATCAATCATCAATCATCAATCATCAATCATCAATCATCAATCATCAATCATCAATCATCAATCATCAATCATCAATCATCAATCATCAATAATCAATCATCAATCATCAATCATCAATCATCAATCATCAATCTTCAATTATCAATCATCAATCGTCAATCATCAATCATCAATCATCAATCATCAATCATCAATCATCAATCATTAATCATCAATCATTAATCATCAATCATCAATCATCAATCTTCAATCACCAATCATCAATCCTCAATCATCAATCATCAATCATCAATCATCAGTCATCAATCATCAACCATCAATCATCAATCATCAATCATCAATCATCAATCATCAATCATCAAACATTTATCATCAATCATCAATCATCAATCATCAATTATCAATCGTCAATCATCAATCCTCAATCATCAATCACCAATCATCAATCATCAATCATCAATCATCAATCATCAATCATCAATCATCAGTCAACAATCAACAATCATCAATCATCAATCATCAATCATCAATCATCAATCATCAATCATCAATCATCAATCATCAATAATCAATCATCAATCATCAATCATCAATCATCAATCATCAATCATCAATCATCAATCATCAATCATCAATCATCAATCATCAATCATCAATCATCAATAATCAATCATCAATCATCAATCATCAATCATCAATCATCAGTCATCAATTATCAATCATCAATCATCAATCATCAATCATCAATCATCAATCATCAATAATCAATCATCAATCATAAATCACCAATCATCAATCATCAATCATCAATCATCAATCCTCAATCATCAATCCTCAATCATCAATCATCAATCATCAATAATCAATCATCAATCATCAATAATCAATCATCAATCATCAATCATCAATCATCAATCTTCAATCATCAATCATCAATCGTCAATTATCAATCATCAATCATGAATCATCAATCATCAATCATTAATAATCAATCATCAATCATCAATTATCAATCATCAATTAGCAATCATCAATCATCAATCAACATTCATCAATCATTATTCATCCATCAGAAATCATTAATCATCAATCATCAATCATCAATTATCAATCGTCAATCATCAATCATCAATCATCAATCATCAATCATCAATCATCAATCATCAATCATCAATCATCATACATCAATCATCAATCATCAATCATCAATCTTCAATCATCAATCATCGGTCGTCAGTCATCAATCATCAATCATAGAACATCAGATATCAATCATGAATCATCATTCATTTAATATTAAACATCAATATCAATCATTAATCATCAATCATCACTCATCAATCATCAATCTTCAATCATCAATCATCAATCTACAATCATCAATCGTCAATCCTCAATTGTCAATCATCAATCTTCAATCGTTAATCGCCAATCATCAATCATCAATCATCAATCATCGATCGTCAGTATTCAATCATCAATAATCAAACTTCAAACATCAATCAGCAATAATCATTCACTTAATATTAAACATCAATATTAATCATTAATCATCAATCATCACTCATCAATCATCAATCATCAATCATCAATCATCAATCATCAATCATCAATCATCAATCATCAATAATCAATCATCAATCATCAATCATCAATCATCACTCATCAGTCATCAATAATCAATCATCAATCATCAACCAACAATCATCAATCATCAATCATCAATCATTAACCTTCAATCATCAATCATTAATCATCTATCATCAATCATTATTCATCAATCATCAATCATCAATCATCAATCATCAATCATCAATCATCAATCATCAATCATCAATCATCAATCATCACTCATCAATCATCAATCATCAATCATCAATCATCAATCATCAATCATCAATCATCAATCATCAATCATTAATCATCAATCAACAATAATCAATCATCAATCATCAATCATTAATCATCAATCATCAATCATCAATCATCAATCATCTACCATCAATCATCAAACATCAATCATCAAACATCAATCATCAATCATCAATAATCAATCATCAATCATCAATCATCAATCATCAATCATCAATCATCAGTCAACAATCAACAATCATCAATCATCAATCATTAATCATAAATCATTAATCATTAATCATCAATCATCAATCATCAATAATCAATCATCAATCACCAATCATCAATCCTCAATCATCAATCATCAATCATCAATCATCAATTATCAATCATCAATCATCAATCATCAATCATCTATTAGCAATCATCAATCATCAATCATCAATCGTCAATCATCAATCATCAATCATCAATCATCAAACATCAATCATCAATCATCAATCATCAATCATCAATCATCAATCATCAATCATCAATCATCAATCATCAATCACCAATCATCTATCATCAATCATCAATCATCAATCATCAATCATCAATCATCAATCATCAATCATCAATCATCAATCATCAATCATCAATCATCAATAATCAATCATCAATCATTAATCATCAATCATTAATCATCAATCATCAATCATCAATCATCAATCATCAATCATCAATCATCAATCATCAATCATCAATCATCAATCATCAATCATCAATCATCAATCATCAATCATCAATCATCAATCATCAATCATCAATCATCAATCATCTATCATCAATCATCAATCATCAATCATCAATCATCAATCACGAATCATGAATCATCAATCATCAATCATCAATCATCAATCATCATTCATCAATCATCAATAATCAATCATCAATCATTAATCATCAATCATTAATCATCTATCATCAATCATCAATCATCAATCATCAATCATCAATCATCAATCATCAATCGTCAATCATCAATCAACAATCATCAAACATCAATCATCAATCATCAATCATCAATCATCAATCATCAATCATCAATCATCAATCATCAATCATCAATCATCTATCATCAATCATCAATCATCAATCATCAATCATCAATCATCAATCATCAATCATCAATCATCAATCATCAATCATCAATCATCAATCATCAATCATCAATAATCAATCATCAATCATCAATCATTAATCATTAATCATCAATCATCAATCATCAATCATCAATCATCAATCATCAATCATCAATCATCAATCATCAATCATCAATCATCAATCATCAATCATCAATCATCAATCATCAGTCATCAATCATCAATCATCAATCATCAATCATCAATCATCAATCATCAATCATCTATCATCAATCATCAATCATCAATCATCAATCATCAATCACGAATCATGAATCATCAATCATCAATCATCAATCATCAATCATCAATCATCAATCATCAATCATCAATCATCAATCATCTATCATCAATCATCAATCATCAATCATCAATCATCAATCATCAATCATCAATCATCAATCATCAATAATCAATCATCAATCATCAATCATCAATCATCAATCATCAATCATCAATCATCAATCATCAATCATCAATCATCAATCATCAATCATCAATCATCAGTCAACAATCAACAATCATCAATCATCAATCATTAATCATAAATCATTAATCATTAATCATTAATCATCAATCATCAATAATCAATCATCAATCACCAATCATCAATCCTCAATCATCAATCATCAATCATCAATCATCAATTATCAATGATCAATCATCAATCATCAATCATCTATTAGCAATCATCAATCATCAATCATCAATCGTCAATCATCAATCATCAATCATCAATCATCAAACATCAAACATCAATCATCAATCATCAATCATCAATCATCAATCATCAATCATCAATCATCAATCATCAATCATCAATCATCAATCATCAATCATCAATCATCTATCATCAATCATCAATCATCAATCATCAATCATCAATCATCAATCATCAATCATCAATCATCAATCATCAATCATCAATCATCAATCATCAATCATTAATCATCAATCATTAATCATCAATCATCAATCATCAATCATCAATCATCAATCATCAATCATCAATCATCAATCATCAATCATCAATCATCAATCATCAATCATCAATCATCAATCATCAATCATCAATCATCAATCATCAATCATCAATCATCAATCATCTATCATCAATCATCAATCATCAATCATCAATCATCAATCACGAATCATGAATCATCAATCATCAATCATCAATCATCAATCATCATTCATCAATCATCAATAATCAATCATCAATCATTAATCATCAATCATTAATCATCTATCATCAATCATCAATCATCAATCATCAATCATCAATCATCAATCGTCAATCATCAATCAACAATCATCAAACATCAATCATCAATCATCAATCATCAATCATCAATCATCAATCATCAATCATCAATCATCAATCATCAATCATCAATCATCAATCATCTATCATCAATCATCAATCATCAATCATCAATCATCAATCATCAATCATCAATCATCAATCATCAATCATCAATCATCAATCATCAATAATCAATCATCAATCATCAATCATTAATCATTAATCATCAATCATCAATCATCAATCATCAATCATCAATCATCAATCATCAATCATCAATCATCAATCATCAATCATCAATCATCAGTCATCAATCATCAATCATCAATCATCAATCATCAATCATCAATCATCTATCATCAATCATCAATCATCAATCATCAATCATCAATCATCAATCACGAATCACGAATCATGAATCATCAATCATCAATCATCAATCATCAATAATCAATCATCAATCATCAATCATCAATCATCTATCATCAATCATCAATCATCAATCATCAATCATCAATCATCCAATCATCAATAATCAATCATCAATCATCAATCATCAATCATCAATCATCAATCATCAATCATCAATCATCAATCATCAATCATCAATCATCAATCACCTATCATCAAT
>CATOZT010000115.1:0-20992 GCA_954870665.1 Stratiomys singularior
TAATCATCAATCATCAATCATCAATCATCAATCATCAATCATCAATCATCAATCATCAATCATCAATCATCAATCATCAATCATCAATCATCAATCATCAATCATCAATCATCAATCATCAATCATCAAACATCAATCATCAATCATCAATCATAAATCAGCAATCATCAATCATCGATTATCAATCATCAATCATCAACCATCAAGCATCAATCATCAATCATCAATCATCAATCATCAATGAACAATCATCAATCATCAATCATAAATCATCAATCATCAATCATCAATCATCAATCATCAATCATCAATCATCAATCATCAATCATCAATCATCAATCATCAATCATCAATCATCAATCATCAATCATCAATCATCAATCATCAATCATCAATCATCAGTCATCAGTCATCAATCATCAATCATCAATCATCAATCATCAATCATCAATCATCAATCATCAATCATCAATCATCACTCCATCAATCATCAATCATCAATCATCAATCATCAATCAGCAATCATCAATCATCAATCATCAATCATCAATTATCAATCATCAATCATCCATCATCAATCATGAATCATCAATCATCAATCATCAATCATCTATCATTTATCATTATCATTAATCATTATTCATCAATCATCAATCATCAATCATTTATCATCAATCATCAATCATCAATCATCAATCATCAATCATCAATCATCAATCATCAATCATCAATCATCAATCATCAATCATCAAGCATCAATCATCAATCATCAATCATCAATCTTCAATCATCAATCACCAATCATCAATCATCAATTTCAATTATCAATCATCTATTTTCAATCATCAATCATCAATCATAATCATCAATATCAAATTATCAATCATCAATCATCAATCATCAATCATCAATCATCAATCATCAATCATCAATCATCAATCTTCAATCATGAATCATGAATCATGAATCATGAATCATGAATCATGAATCATGAATCTTCTATCATCAATCATCAATCATCAATCATCATTCATCACTCATCAATCATCAATCGTCAATCATCAATCGGTCATCATCAATCATCAATCATCAATTATCAATCATCAATCATCAATCATGAATCATCAATCATCAATCATCAATCATCAATCATCAATCATCAATCATCATCATCAATCATCAATCATCAATCATCAATCATCAATCATCAATCATCAATCATCAATCATCAAACATCAATCATCAATCATCAATCATCAATCATCAATCATCAATCATCAATCATTCATCATCAATCATCAATCATCAATCATCAATTTCAATCATCAATCATCAATCATCAATCATCAATCATCAATCATCAATCATTAATCATCAGCATCAATCATCAATCATCAATCCTCAATCATCAATCATCAATCATCAATCATCAATCATCAATCATCAATCATCAATCACAATCATCAATCATCATCATCAATCATCAATCATCAATCATCAATCATCAATCATCAATCATCAATCATCAATCATCAATCATCAATCATCAATCATCAATCATCCATCATCAATTATGAATCATCAATCATCAATCATCAATCATCTATCATTTATCATTAATCATTATTCATCAATCATCAATCATCAATCATCAATCATCAATAATCAATCATCAATCATCAATCATCTATCATTAATCATCTATCATCAATCATTAATCATCTATCATCAATCATCAATAATCAATCATCAATCATCAATCATCAATTATCAATCATCAATAAACAATTATCGATCAACAATCATCAATCGTCAATCATCAATCATCAAACATAAATCATCAATCATCAATCATCAATCACCATCATCGATCATCAATTTTCATTATCAATCATCAATAAACAATTATCGATCAACAATCATCAATCGTCAATCATCAATCATCAATCATAATCATCAATCATCAATCATCAATCATCAATCACCAATCATCAATCATCATCATCAACATAAATCATCAATCATCAATCATCAATCATCAATCATCAATCATCAATCATCAATCAGCAATCAGCAATCATCAATAATCAATCATCAATCATCAATCATCAATCATCAATCACCAATCATCAATCATCTATCATCAATCAGCAATCATCAATAATCAATCATCAATCATCAATCACCAATCATCAATCATCTATCATCAATCATCAATCATCACTCATCAATCATCAATCATCAATCGGTCATCATCAATCATCAATCATCAATCATCAATTATCAATCATCAATCATCAATCATCAATCATCAATCATCAATCATCAATCATCAATCATCAATCATCAATCATCAATCATCAATCATCAATCATCAATCATCAATCATCAATCATCAATCATCAATCATCAATCATCAATCATCAATCATCAATCATCAATCATCAATCATCAATCATCAATCATCAATCATCAATCATCAATCATCAATCATCAATCATCAATCATCAATCATCAATCATCAACATCAATCATCAGTCATCAATCATCAATCATCAATCATCAATCATCAATCATCAATCATCACTCATCAATCATCAATCATCCATCATCAATAATTAATCATCAATCATCAATCATCAATCATCAATCATCCATCATCCATCATCAATCATCAATCATCAATCATCAATCATCAATCATCAATAATCAATCATCAATTTTCAATTATCAATCATCAATAAAGATTTATCGATCAACAATCATCAATCGTCAATCATCAATCATCAATCATAAATCATCAATCATCAATCATCAATCATCAATCACCAATCATCAATCATCAATCATCAATCATCAATCATCAATCATCACTCGTCAATCATCAATCATCAATAAATAATCATCAATCATCAATCATCAATCATTAATCAGCAATCATCAATCATCAATCATCAATCATCAATCATCAATCATCAATCATCCATCATCAATCATCAACCATCAATCATCAATCAACAAACATCAATCATCAATCATCAATCATCAACCATCAATCATCAATCATCAATCATCAATCATCAATCATCAATCATCAATCATCAATCATCAATCATCAATCATCAATCATCAATCATCAATCATCAATCATCAATCATCAAGCATCAATCATCAAGCATCAATCATCAATCATCTATCATCAATCATCAATCATCAATCATCAATAATCAATCATCAATAATCAATCATCAATCATCAATCATCAATCATCAATTATCAATCATCAATCATCAATCATCAATCATCAATCATCAATCATCAATCATCAATCATCAATCATCAATCATCAATCATCAATCATCAATCATCAATCATCAATTATCAATCATCAAACATCAATCATCAATCATCAATTTTCAATTATCAACCATCAATCATCAATCATCAATCATCAATCATCAATCATCAATCATCAATCATCAATAATCAATCATCAATCATCAATCATCAATCATCAATCATCAATCATCAATCATCAATCATCAATCATCAATCATCAACCATCAATCATCAATCATCAATCATCAATCATCAATCATCCATCATCAATCATCAACCATCAATCATCAATCATCAATCATCAATCATCGATCATCAATCATCAATCATCAATCATCAATCATCAATCATCGATCATCAATCATCAATCATCAATTTTCAATTATCAATCATCAATCATCAATCATCATTCATCAATCATCATTCATCAATCATCAATCATCAATCATCAATCATCAATCATCAATCATCAATCATCAATCATCAATCATCAATCATCAATCATCAATCTTCAATCATGAATCATGAATCATGAATCATGAATCATGAATCATCTATCATCAATCATCAATCATCACTCATCACTCATCACTCATCAATCATCAATCGTCAATCATCAATCGGTCATCATCAATCATCAATCATCAATCATCAATCATCAATCATCAATCATCAATCATTAATCATCAATCATCAATCATCAATCATCAATCATCAATCATCAATCATCAATCATCAATCATCAATCATCAATCATCAATCATCAATCATCAATCATCAATCATCAATCATAAATCATCAATCATCAATCATCAATCATCAATCATCAATCATCAATCATCAATCATCAATCATCAATCATCAATCATCAATCATCAATCATCAATCATCAATCATCAATCATCAATCACCAATCATCAATCATCAATCATCTATCATCAATCATCAATCATCAATAATCAATAATCAATCAGCAATCATCAATCATCGTTTAATAATCATCTATCATTTATCATCATGAATCAATCATAAATCATCAATCATCAATCATCAATCATCAATCATCAATCATCAATCATCAATCATCAATCATCGATCATCAATCACCAATCATCAATCATCAATCATCAATCATCAATCATCAATCATCAATCATCAATAATCAATCATCAATCATCAATCATAAATCATAAATCATAAATCATAAATCATCAATCATCAATCATCAATCATCAATCATCAATCATCAATCATCAATCATCAATCATCAATCATCAATCATCAATCATCAATCATCAATCATCAATCAGCAATCATCAATCATCAATCATCAATTATCAATCATCAATCATCAATCATCAATCATCAATCATCAATCATCAATCATCAATCATTAATCATCAATCATCAATCATCAATCATCAATCATCAATCATCAATCATCAACCATCAATCATCAATCATCAACCACCAATCATCAATCACACTCATCAATCATCAATCATCAACTATCAATCATCAATCATCAATCATCCATCATCAATCATGAATCATCAATCATCAATCATCAATCACCAATCATCAATCATCAATCATCAATTTTCAATTATCAACCATCAATCATCAATCATCAATCATCAATCATCAATCATCAATCATCAATCATCAATCATCAATCATCAATCATCAATCAGCAATCATCAATCATCGTTTATCAATCATCAATCATTTATCATCAAGAATCAATCATAAATCATCAATCATCAATCATCAATCATCAATCATCAATCATCAATCATCAATCATAAATCATCAATCATCAATCATCAATCACCAATCAGCAATCATCAATCATCAATCATCAATCATCAATCATCAATCATCAATCATCAATCATCAATCATCAATCATCAATCATCAATCATCTATCATCAATCATCAATCATCAATCATCAATCATCAATCATAAATCATCAATCAGCAATCATCAATCATCGTTTATCAATCATCAATCATTTATCATCAAGAATCAATCATAAATCATCAATCATCAATCATCAATCATCAATCATAAATCATCAATCATCAATCATCAATCACCAATCATCAATCATCAATCATCAATCATCAATCATCAATCATCAATCATCAATCATCAATCATCAATCATCACTCATCACTCATCACTCATCAATCATCAATCGTCAATCATCAATCGGTCATCATCAATCATCAATCATCAATCATCAATCATCAATCATCAATCATCATTCATCAATCATCAATCATCAATCAGCAATCATCAAGCATCAATCATCAATTATCAATCATCAATCATCAATCATCAATCATCAATCATCAATCATCAATCATCAATCATCAATCATTAATCAT
This sequence comes from Stratiomys singularior, assembly GCA_954870665.1. Taxonomy (NCBI): domain Eukaryota; kingdom Metazoa; phylum Arthropoda; class Insecta; order Diptera; family Stratiomyidae; genus Stratiomys; species Stratiomys singularior. The sequence goes on from CATOZT010000115.1 coordinate 5,734, forward strand.
CAATCATCAATCATTAATCATCAATCATCAATCATCAACCATCAATCATCAATCATCAACCACCAATCATCAATCACACTCATCAATCATCAATCATCAACTATCAATCATCAATCATATATCATCAATCATCAATCATCAATCATCAATCATCAATCATCAATCATCAATCATATATCATCAATCATCAATCATCAATCTACACTCATCAATCATCAATCATCAATCATCAATCATTTATCATCAATCATCAGTCATCTATCATTAATCATCATTCATCAATCATCAATCATCAATCATCAATCATCAATCATCAATCATCAATCATCAATCATCAATCATCAATCATCCATCATCAATCATGAATCATCAATCATCAATCATCTATCATTTATCATTTATCATTAATCATTACTCATCAATCATCAATCATCAATCATTTATCATCAATCATCAATCATCAATCATCAATCATCAATCATCAATCATCAATCATCAATCATCAAGCATCAATCATCAATCATCAATCATCAATCACCAATCATCAATCATCAATTTTCAATTATCAATCATCTATTTTCAATCATCAATCATCAATCATTAATCATCAATCATCAATTATCAATCATCAATCATCAATCATCAATCATCAATCATCAATCATCAATCATCAATCTTCAATCATGAATCATGAATCATGAATCATGAATCATGAATCATGAATCATCTATCATCAATCATCAATCATCAATCATCAATCATCACTCATCAATCATCAATCGTCAATCATCAATCGGTCATCATCAATCATCAATCATCAATTATCAATCATCAATCATCAATCATGAATCATCAATCATCAATCATCAATCATCAATCATCAATCATCAATCATCAATCATCAATCATCAATCATCAATCATCAATCATCAATCATAAATCATCAATTATCAATCATCAAACATCAATCATCAATCATCAATCATCAATCATCAATCATCAATCATCAATCATCAATCATTCATCATCAATCATCAATCATCAATCATCAATCATCAATTATCAATCATCAATCATCAATCATCAATCATCAATCATCAATCATCAATCATCAATCATTAATCATCAAGCATCAATCATCAATCATCAATCCTCAATCATCAATCATCAATCATCAATCATCAATCATCAATCATCAATCAGCAATCATCAATCATCAATCATCAATCATCAATCATCAATCATCAATCATCAATCATCAATCATCAATCATCAATCATCAATCATCAATCATCAATCATCAATCATCAATCATCAATCATCAATCATCCATCATCAATCATGAATCATCAATCATCAATCATCAATCATCTATCATTTATCATTAATCATTATTCATCAATCATCAATCATCAATCATCAATAATCAATCATCAATCATCAATCATGTATCATTAATCATCTATCATCAATCATTAATCATCTATCATCAATCATCAATAATCAATCATCAATCATCAATCATCAATTATCAATCATCAATAAACAATTATCGATCAACAATCATCAATCGTCAATCATCAATCATCAAACATAAATCATCAATCATCAATCATCAATCATCAATCATCAATCACCAATCATCAATCATCAATTTTCAATTATCAATCATCAATAAACAATTATCGATCAACAATCATCAATCGTCAATCATCAATCATCAATCATAAATCATCAATCATCAATCATCAATCATCAATCATCAATCACCAATCATCAATCATCAATCATCAATCATAAATCATCAATCATCAATCATCAATCATCAATCATCAATCAGCAATCAGCAATCATCAATAATCAATCATCAATCATCAATCATCAATCATCAATCATCAATCACCAATCATCAATCATCAATCATCTATCATCAATCAGCAATCATCAATAATCAATCATCAATCACCAATCATCAATCATCTATCATCAATCATCAATCATCACTCATCAATCATCAATCATCAATCGGTCATCATCAATCATCAATCATCAATCATCAATTATCAATCGTCAATCATCAATCATCAATCATCAATCATCAATCATCAATCATCAATCATCAATCATCAATCATCAATCATCAATCATCAATCATCAATCATCAATCATCAATCATCAATCATCAATCATCAATCATCAATCATCAATCATCAATCATCAATCATCAATCATCAATCATCAATCATCAATCATCAATCATCAATCATCAATCATCAATCATCAATCATCAATCATCAATCATCAATCATCAATCATCACTCATCAATCATCAATCATCAATCATCAATAATTAATCATCAATCATCAATCATCAATCATCAATCATCAATCATCCATCATCCATCATCAATCATCAATCATCAATCATCAATCATCAATCATCAATCATCAATAATCAATCATCAATTTTCAATTATCAATCATCAATAAACAATTATCGATCAACAATCATCAATCGTCAATCATCAATCATCAATCATCAATCATAAATCATCAATCATCAATCATCAATCATCAATCACCAATCATCAATCATCAATCATCAATCATCACTCGTCAATCATCAATCATCAATAAATAATCATCAATCATCAATCATCAATCATTAATCAGCAATCATCAATCATCAATCATCAATCATCAATCATCAATCATCAATAATCCATCATCAATCATCAACCATCAATCATCAATCAACAAACATCAATCATCAATCATCAATCATCAACCATCAATCATCAATCATCAATCATCAATCATCAATCATCAATCATCAATCATCAATCATCAATCATCAATCATCAATCATCAATCATCAATCATCAATCATCAAGCATCAATCATCAAGCATCAATCATCAATCATCTATCATCAATCATCAATCATCAATCATCAATAATCAATCATCAATCATCAATCATCAATCATCAATCATCAATCATCAATCATCAATCATCAATCATCAATTATCAATCATCAAACATCAATCATCAATCATCAATTTTCAATTATCAACCATCAATCATCAATCATCAATCATCAATCATCAATCATCAATCATCAATCATCAATAATCAATCATCAATCATCAATCATCAATCATCAATCATCAATCATCAATCATCAATCATCAATCATCAATCATCAATCATCAATCATCAACCATCAATCATCAATCATCAATCATCAATCATCAATCATCCATCATCAATCATCAACCATCAATCATCAATCATCAATCATCAATCATCAATCATCAATCATCAATCATCAATCATCAATCATCGATCATCAATCATCAATCATCAATTTTCAATTATCAATCATCAATCATCAATCATCAATCATCATTCATCAATCATCATTCATCAATCATCAATCATCAATCATCAATCATCAATCATCAATCATCAATAATCAATCTTCAATCATGAATCATGAATCATGAATCATGAATCATGAATCATCTATCATCAATCATCAATCATCACTCATCACTCATCACTCATCAATCATCAATCGTCAATCATCAATCGGTCATCATCAATCATCAATCATCAATCATCAATCATCAATCATCAATCATCAATCATTAATCATCAATCATCAATCATCAATCATCAATCATCAATCATCAATCATCAATCATCAATCATCAATCATCAATCATCAATCATCAATCATCAATCATCAATCATCAATCATCAATCATCAATCATAAATCATCAATCATCAATCATCAATCATCAATCATCAATCATCAATCATCAATCATCAATCATCAATCATCAATCATCAATCATCAATCATCAATCATCAATCATCAATCATCAATCATCTATCATCTATCATCAATCATCAATCATCAATAATCAATAATCAATCAGCAATCATCAATCATCGTTTAATAATCATCTATCATTTATCATCATGAATCAATCATAAATCATCAATCATCAATCATCAATAATCAATCATCAATCATAAATCATCAATCATCGATCATCAATCACCAATCATCAATCATCAATCATCAATCATCAATCATCAATCATCAATAATCAATCATCAATCATCAATCATAAATCATAAATCATAAATCATAAATCATAAATCATAAATCATCAATCATCAATCATCAATCATCAATCATCAATCATCAATCATCAATCATCAATCATCAATCATCAATCAGCAATCATCAACCATCAATCATAAATCATCAATCATCAATCATCAATCATCAATCATCAATCATTAATCATCAATCATCAATCATCAATCATCAATCATCAATCATCAATCATCAACCATCAATCATCAATCATCAACCACCAATCATCAATCACACTCATCAATCATCAATCATCAACTATCAATCATCAATCATCAATCATCCATCATCAATCATGAATCATCAATCATCAATCATCAATCACCAATCATCAATCATCAATCATCAATTTTCAATTATCAACCATCAATCATCAATCATCAATCATCAATCATCAATCATCAATCATCAATCATCAATCATCAATCATCAATCATCAATCATCAATCATCAATCATCAATCAGCAATCATCAATCATCGTTTATCAATCATCAATCATTTATCATCAAGAATCAATCATAAATCATCAATCATCAATCATCAATCATCAATCATCAATCATAAATCATCAATCATCAATCATCAATCATCAATCACCAATCATCAATCATCAATCATCAATCATCAATCATCAATCATCAATAATCAATCATCAATCATCAATCATCAATCATCAATCATCAATCATCAATCATCAATCATCAATCATCAATCATCAATCATCAATCATCAATCATCAATCATCTATCATCAATCATCAATCATCAATCATCAATCATCAATCATCAATCATCAATCAGCAATCATCAATCATCGTTTATCAATCATCAATCATTTATCATCAAGAATCAATCATAAATCATCAATCATCAATCATCAATCATCAATCATAAATCATCAATCATCAATCATCAATCATCAATCACCAATCATCAATCATCAATCATCAATCATCAATCATCAATCATCAATCATCAATCATCAATCATCAATCATCAATCATCAATCATCAATCATCAATCATTAATCATCAATCATCAATCATCAATCATCTATCATCAATCATCAATCATCAATCATCAATCATCAATCATCAATCATCAATCATCAATCAGCAAACATCAAGCATCAATCATCAATTATCAATCATCAATCATCAATCATCAATCATCAATCATCAATCATCAATCATTAATCATCAATCATCAATCATTAATCATCAATCATCAATCATCAACCATCAATCATCAATCATCAACCACCAATCATCAATCACAGTCATCAATCATCAATCATCAACTATCAATCATCAATCATATATCATCAATCATCAATCATCAATCATCAATCATCAATCATCAATCATCAATCATCAATCATCAATCATCAATCATCAATCATCAATCATATATCATCAATCATCAATCATCAATCATCACTCATCAATCATCAATCATCAATCATTTATCATCAATCATCAGTCATCTATCATCAATCATCAATCATCAATCATCAATCATCAATCATCAATCATCAATCATCAATCATCAATCATCAATCATCAATCATCAATCATCAATCATCAATCATCAATCATCAATCATCAATCATCAATCATCAATCCTCAATCATCAATCATCAATCATCAATCATCAATCATCAATCATCAATCATCAATCATCAATCATCAATCATCTATCATCAATCATCAATCATCAATCATCAATCATCAATAATCAATCATCAATCATCAATCATCAATTATCAATTATCAGTTTTCAATTATCAGTCATCAGTCATCAATCATCAATCATCAATCATCAATCATCAATCATCAATCATCAATCATCAATCATCAATCATCAATCATCAATCATCAACCATCAATCATCAATCATCAATCCTCAATCATCAATCATCAAGCATCAATCATCAATCATCAATCAGCAATCATCAATCATCGATTATCAATCATCAATCATCTATCATAAATCATCAATCATCAATCATCAATCATCAATCATTAAGCATCAATCATCAATCATCAATCAACAATCATCGATCATCAATCATCAATCATCAATTATCAATCATCAATCATCAATCATCCATCACCAATCATGAAAAAGTAATCATTAATATTCAATCATCAATCAACATTCATCAATCATCAATCATCAATCATCAATCGTCAATCATTTATGATTAATCATTATTCATCAAACATCAATCATCAATCATCAATCATAAATCATCAATCATCAATCATCCATCATCAATCATTAAGCATCAATCATCAATCATCAATCAACAATCATCAATCATCAATCATCAATCATCAATTATCAATCATCAATCATCAATCATCCATCACCAATCATGAATAATGAATCATTAATCTTCAATCATCAATCATCAATCATTAATCATCAATCATCAATCGTCAATCATTTATGATTAATCATTATTCATCAATCATCAATCATCAATCATCTATCATCAATCATCAATCATCAATCATCAATCAACAATCATCAATCATCAATTTTCGATTATCAATCATCAATAAACAATAATCGATCAACAATCATCAATCGTCAATCATCAATCATCAATCATAAATCATCAATCATCAATCATCAATCATCAATCATCAATCATCAATCATCAATCATCAATCATCAATCATTAATCATCAATCATCAATCATCAATCATCAATCATCAATCATCAATCATCAATCATCAATCATCAATCATTAATCATCAATCATCAATCATCAATCATCAATCATCAACCATCAATCATCAATCATCTACCATCAATCATCAATCACACTCATCAATCATCAATTATCAATCATCAACTATCAATCATCAATCATCAATCATCCATCAACAATCATGAATCATCAATCATCAATCATCAATCACCAATCATCAATCATCAATCATCAATCATCAATAATCAATCATCAATCATCTATCATCAATCATCAATCATCTATCATCAATCATCAATAATCAATCAACAATCATAAATTATTAATCATCAATCATCCATCATCCATCATCCATCATCAATCATCAATCTTCAATCATCAATCTTCAATCATCTATCATCAATCATCAATCATCAATCATCAATCATCAATCATCAATCATCAATCATCAATCAACATTCATCAATCATCAATCATCAATCATCAATCGTCAATCATTTATGATTAATCATTATTCATCAAACATCAATCATCAATCATCAATCATAAATCATCAATCATCAATCATCCATCATCAATCATTAAGCATCAATCATCAATCATCAATCATCAATCATCAATCATCAATCATCAATCATCAATCATCAATCGTCAATCACCAATCATCAATCATCGATCATCGATCATCAATCGTCAATCATCAATCATCAATCATCAATCATCAATCATCAATCATTAATCATCAATCATCAATTATCAATCATCAATCATCAATCATCAATCATCAATCATCAATTATCAATCAGCTATAACCAATCATCGATCATCAATCATCAATCATCAATCACCAATCATCAATCATCAATCTACATTCATCAATCATCAATCATCAATCATCAATCATCAATCATCAATCATCAATCATCAATCATCAATCATCAATCATCAATCATCAATCATCAATCATCAATCATCAATCATCAATCATCAATCATCAATCATCAATCATCAATCATCAATCATCAATCATCAATCATCAATCATCAATCATCAATCACCAATCGTCAATCATCAATCATCAATCATCAATCATAAATCATCAATTGTCAATCATCAATCATCAATCATCGATCATCGATCATCAATCATCAATCATCAATCATCAATCATCAATCATCAATCATCAATCATCAATCATCAATCATCAATCATCAATCATCAATCATCAATCATCAATCATCAATCATCAATTATCAATCATCAATCATGAATCATTAATCATCAGTCATCAATCATCAATCATCAATCATCAATCATTAATCTTCAATCATCAATCAGCAATCATCAATCATCAATCATCAATCATCAATCATCAATCATCAATCACCAATCATCAATAATCAATCATCAATCATCAATCATCAATCATTAATCTTCAATCATCAATCAGCAATCATCAATCATCAATCATCAATCATCAATCACCAATCATCAATAATCAATCATCAATCATCAATCATCAATAATCAATCATCAATCATCAATCATCAATCATCAATCAGCAATCATCAATCACCAATCATCAATCATCAATCATCAATCATCAATCATCAATCATCAATCATCAATTATCAATTATCAATCATCAATCATCAATCATCAATCATCAATCATCAATCATCAATCATCAATCATCAATCATCAATCATCAATCATCAATCATCAAACATCAATCATCAATCACCAATCATCAATCATCAATCATCAATCATCAATCATCAATCATCAATCATCAATCATCAATCATCAATCATCAATCATCAATCATCAATCATCAATCAGCAATCATCAATCATCAATCATCAATCATCAATCATCAATCATCAATCGTCAATCACCAATCATCAATCATCGATCATCGATCATCAATCGTCAATCATCAATCATCAATCATCAATCATCAATCATCAATCATTAATCATCAATCATCAATTATCAATCATCAATCATCAATCATCAATCATCAATCATCAATTATCAATCAGCTATAACCAATCATCGATCATCAATCATCAATCATCAATCACCAATCATCAATCATCAATCTACATTCATCAATCATCAATCATCAATCATCAATCATCAATCATCAATCATCAATCATCAATCATCAATCATCAATCATCAATCATCAATCATCAATCATCAATCATCAATCATCAATCATCAATCATCAATCATCAATCATCAATCATCAATCATCAATCATCAATCATCAATCATCAATCATCAATCATCAATCATCAATCATCAATCATCAATCATCAATCATCAATCACCAATCGTCAATCATCAATCATCAATCATCAATCATCAATCATCAATTGTCAATCATCAATCATCAATCATCGATCATCGATCATCAATCATCAATCATCAATCATCAATCATCAATCATCAATCATCAATCATCAATCATCAATCATCAATCATCAATCATCAATCATCAATCATCAATCATCAATTATCAATCATCAATCATGAATCATTAATCATCAGTCATCAATCATCAATCATCAATCATCAATCATTAATCTTCAATCATCAATCAGCAATCATCAATCATCAATCATCAATCATCAATCATCAATCACCAATCATCAATAATCAATCATCAATCATCAATCATCAATAATCAATCATCAATCATCAATCATCAATCATCAATCAGCAATCATCAATCACCAATCATCAATCATCAATCATCAATCATCAATTATCAATTATCAATCATCAATCATCAATCATCAATCATCAATCATCAATCATCAATCATCAATCATCAATCATCAATCATCAATCATCAATCATCAATCATCAAACATCAATCATCAATCACCAATCATCAATCATCAATCATCAATCATCAATCATCAATCATCAATCATCAATCATCAATCATCAATCATCAATCATCAATCATCAATCGTCAATCACCAATCATCAATCATCGATCATCGATCATCAATCGTCAATCATCAATCATCAATCATCAATCATCAATCATCAATCATTAATCATCAATCATCAATTATCAATCATCAATCATCAATCATCAATCATCAATCATCAATTATCAATCAGCTATAACCAATCATCGATCATCAATCATCAATCATCAATCACCAATCATCAATCATCAATCTACATTCATCAATCATCAATCATCAATCATCAATCATCAATCATCAATCATCAATCATCAATCATCAATCATCAATCATCAATCATCAATCATCAATCATCAATCATCAATCATCAATCATCAATCATCAATCATCAATCATCAATCATCAATCATCAATCATCAATCATCAATCATCAATCATCAATCATCAATCATCAATCATCAATCACCAATCGTCAATCATCAATCATCAATCATCAATCATCAATCATCAATTGTCAATCATCAATCATCAATCATCGATCATCGATCATCAATCATCAATCATCAATCATCAATCATCAATCATCAATCATCAATCATCAATCATCAATCATCAATCATCAATCATCAATCATCAATCATCAATTATCAATCATCAATCATGAATCATTAATCATCAGTCATCAATCATCAATCATCAATCATCAATCATTAATCTTCAATCATCAATCAGCAATCATCAATCATCAATCATCAATCATCAATCATCAATCACCAATCATCAATAATCAATCATCAATCATCAATCATCAATAATCAATCATCAATCATCAATCATCAATCATCAATCATCAATCATCAATCAGCAATCATCAATCACCAATCATCAATCATCAATCATCAATCATCAATTATCAATTATCAATCATCAATCATCAATCATCAATCATCAATCATCAATCATCAATCATCAATCATCAATCATCAATCATCAATCATCAATCATCAAACATCAATCATCAATCACCAATCATCAATCATCAATCATCAATCATCAATCATCAATCATCAATCATCAATCATCAATCATCAATCATCAATCATCAATCATCAATCATCAATCATCAATCATTAATCATCATTCATCAATCATCAATCATCAATCATCAATCATCAATCATTAATCATCAATCATCAATCATCAATCAGCAATCATCAATAATCAATCATCAATTATCAATCATCAATCGTCAATCATCAATCATCAATCATCAATCATCAATCATCAAGCATCAATTATCAATCATCAATCACCAATCATCAATCATGAATCATCAATCACCAATTATCACTCAGCAATCATCAATCATCAATCATCAATCATCAATCATCAATCATCAATCATCAATCATCAATCATCAATCATCAATCATCAATCATCGATCATCAATCATCAATCATCAATCAGCAATCATCAATCATCAATCATCAATCATCAATCATCAATCATCAATCGTCAATCATCAATCATCAATCATCAATCAGCAATCATCAATCATCGATTATCAATAATCAACCGTCAATCATGAATCATCAATCATCAATCATCAATCATTTATCATTGATCATTATTCATCAATCATCAATCATCAATCATCAATCATTTACCATCAATCATCAACCACCAATCATCAATCATCAATCATCAATCATCAATCATTAATCATCAATCATCAATCATCAATCAGCAATCATCAATAATCAATCATCAATTATCAATCATCAATCGTCAATCATCAATCATCAATCATCAATCATCAATCATCAATCATCAAGCATCAATTATCAATCATCAATCACCAATCATCAATCATGAATCATCAATCACCAATTATCACTCAGCAATCATCAATCATCAATCATCAATCATCAATCATCAATCATCAATCATCAATCATCAATCATCGATCATCAATCATCAATCATCAATCAGCAATCATCAATCATCAATCATCAATCATCAATCATCAACCATCAATCATCAATCATCAATCATCAATCATCAATCATCAATCATCAATCATTAATCATCAATCATCATTTATCAATCATCAATCATCAATCATCAATTTACTATAATCAATCATCAACCATCAAACATCAATCATCAGTCATCAATCATCAATCATCAATCATCAATCATCAATCATCAATCATCAATCATCTATCATCAATCATCAATCAGCAATCGTCAATCATCAATCATGAATCATCAATAATCAATCATCAATCACCAATCATCAATCATCAATCATCAATCATCAATCATCAATCGTCAATCATCAATCATCAATCATCAATCATCAATCATCAATCAACAATCAGCAATCATCAATCATCGATTATCAATCATCAATCATCTATCATCAATCATCAATCATCAATCATCAATCATCAATCATCAATCATCAATCATCAATCATCAATCATCAATCATCAATCATCAATCATCAATCATCAATCATCAATCATCAATCATCAATCATCAATCATCAATCAGCAATCATCAATCATCAATCATCAACCATCAATCATCAATCATCAATCATCAATCATCAATCATCAATCATTAATCATCAATCATCATTTATCAATCATCAATCATCAATCATCAATTTACTATAATCAATCATCAACCATCAATCATCAATCATCAGTCATCAATCATCAATCATCAATCATCAATCATCAATCATCAATCATCTATCATCAATCATCAATCAGCAATCATCAATCATCAATCATGAATCATCAATAATCAATCATCAATCATCAATCATCAATCATCAATCATCAATCATCAATCGTCAATCATCAATCATCAATCATCAATCATCAATCATCAATCAACAATCAGCAATCATCAATCATCGATTATTAATCATCAATCATCTATCATCAATCATCAATCATCAATCATCAATCATCAATCATCAATCATCAATCATCAATCATCAATCATCAATCATCAATCATCAATCATCAATCTTCAATCATCAACCATCAATTTTCGATTATCAATCATCAATCATCAATCATCAATCATCAATCATCAATCATCCATCATCAATCATGAATCATCAATCATCAATAATCAATCATCAATCATTTATCATCAATCACCAATCATCAATCATCAATCGTCAATAATCAATCATCAATCATCAATCATCAATTATCAATCATCAATCAGCAATCATCAATCATCGATTATCAATCATCAATCATCTATCATCAAGCATCAATCATCAATCATCAATCATTAATCATCAATCAGCAATCATCAATCATCAATCATCAATCATCAATCATCAATCATCAATCATCAATCATCAATCATCAATCATCAATCATCAATAATCAATCATCAATCATCAATCATCAATCATCAATTATCGATCATCAATCATCAATCATCAATTATCAATCATCAATCATCAATCACAAATCATCAATCATCAATCATCAATAATCAATCATCAATCATCAATCATCAATCATTTATCATCAATCATCAATCATCCATCATCAATCATGAATCATCAATCACCAATCATCAATCATCAATCATCAATCATCAACCATCAATCATCAATCACCAATTTTCAATTATCAATCATCAATCATCAATCATCAATCATCATTCATCAATTATCATTCATCAATCATCAATCATCACTCATCACTCATCAATCATCAATCGTCAATCATCAATCGGTCATCATCAATCATCAATCATCAATCATCAATCATCAATCATCAATCATCAATCATCAATCATCAATCATCAATCATCAATCATCAATCATCAATCATCAATCATCAATCATCAATCATCAATCATCAGTCATCAATTATCAATCATCAATCATCAATCATCAATCATCAATCATCAATCATCAATCATCAATCATCAATCATCAATCATCAATCAATCACCAATCATCAATCATCAATCATCAATCATCAATCATCAATCGTCAATCATCAATCATCAATCATCAATCATCAATCATCAATCATCAATTGTCAATCATCAATCATCAATCATCAATCACAAATCATCAATCATCAATCATCAATCATCAATCATCAATCATCAATTTTCGATTATCAATCATCAATCATCAATCATCAATCATCAATCATCAATCATCAATCATCAATCATAAATCATTTATCATCAATCATCAATCATCAATCATAAATCTTTTATCATCAATCATCAATCATCCATCATCAATCATCAATCATCAATCATCAATCATCAATCATCAATCACCAATTTTCAATTATCAATCATCAATCATCAATCATCAATCATCATTCATCAATCATCATTCATCAATTATCAATCATCAATCATCACTCATCACTCATCAATCATCAATCGTCAATAATCAATCGATCATCATCAATCATCAATCATCAATCATCAATCATCAATCATCAATCATCAATCATCAATCATCAATCATCAATCATCAATCATCAATCATCAATCATCAATCATCAATCATCAATCATCAATCATCAATCATCAATCATCAATCATCAATCATCAATCATCTATCATCAATCATCAATCAGCAATCATCAATCATCGATTATCAATCATCAATCATCTATCATCAAGAATCAATCATCAATCATCAATCATCAAACATCAATCATCAATTATCAATAATCAATCATCAATCATAAATCATCAATCAACAATCATCAATCATCAATCATCAATCATCAATCATCAATCATCAATCATCAATCATCAATCATCAACCATCAATCATCAATCATCAATCATCTATCATCAATCATCAATCATCAATCATCAAAAATCAATCATCAATCATCAATCATATATTATCAATCATCAATCATCAATCATCAATCATCAATCATCAATCATCAATCATCAATAATCAATCATTAATCATTAATCATCAATCATCAACCATCAATCATCAATCATCAATCATCAATCATCAATCATCAATCATCAATCATCAATCATCAATCATCAATCATCAATCATCAATCACACTCATCAATCATCAATCATCAATTATCAATCATCAATCATCAATCATCCATCATCAATCATGAATCATCAATCATCAATTATCAATCATCAATCAACAAGCATCCATCATCAATCATGAATCATCAATCATCAATCATCATTCATAAATCATTTATCAACAATCATTATTCATCAATCATCAATCATCAATCATCAATCATTACTCATCAATCATCAATCATCAATCATCAATCATCAATCATCAATCATTAATCATTTATCATCAATCTTCAATCATCAATCATCAATCATCAATCATCAATCAT
>CATOZT010000116.1:0-90749 GCA_954870665.1 Stratiomys singularior
CAACAATCATGAATCATAAGTCATCGATCATCATTCACTAATCATCAACCTTCAATCATCGATCAAAACCATCCATCAGTTATCATCAATCATCAATCATCAATTATCAATCATCAATCACCAATCATCAATCATCAATCATCAATCATCAATCATCAGTCATCAATCATCAATCATCAATCATCAATCATCAATCATCAATCATCAATCATCAATCATCAATCATCAATCACCAATCATCAATCATGAAACATCAATCATCAATCATCAATCATCAATCATCAATCATCAATCATCAATCATCAATCATCAATCATCAATCATCAATCATCAATCATCAATCATCAATCATCAATCATCAATCATCAATCATCAATCATCAATCATCAATCATCAATCATAAATCATCAATCATCAATCATCAATCATCAATCATCAATCATCAATCATCAATCATCAATCATCAATCATCAATCATCAATCATCAATCATCAATCACCAATCATCAATCATCAATCATCAGTCGTCAATCATCAATCATCAATCATCAATCATCAATCATCAACCATCAATCATCAATCATCAATCATCAATCATCAATCATCAATCATCAATCATCAATCATCAATCATCAATCATCAATCATCAATCATCAATCATCAATCATCAATCATCAATCATTTATCATCAATCATCAATCATAAATCATCAATAATCAATCATCAAACATCAATCATTAATCATCAATCATCAATTATCAATCATCAATCATCAATCATCAATCATCAATCATCAATCATCAATCATCAATCATCAATATTCAATTATCAATTATCAATTATCAATTATCAATTATCAATCATTAATCATCAATCATCAATCATCAATCATCAATCAACTATCATCAATCATCAATCATCAATCATCAATTATCAATAATATTCCATCATTCATCAATCAACAATCATGAATCATAAGTCATCGATCATCATTCACTAATCATCAACCTTCAATCATCGATCAAAACCATCCATCAGTTATCATCAATCATCAATCATCAATCATCAATTATCAATCATCAATCACCAATCATCAATCATCAATCATCAATCATCAATCATCAGTCATCAATCATCAATCATCAATCATCAATCATCAATCATCAATCATCAATCACCAATCATCAATCATGAAACATCAATCATCAATCATCAATCATCAATCATCAATCATCAATCATCAATCATCAATCATCAATCATCAATCATCAATCATCAATCATCAATCATCAATCATCAATCATCAATCATCAATCATCAATCATCAATCATCAATCATCAATCATCAATCATCAATCATCAATCATCAATCATCAATCATCAATCATCAATCATAAATCATCAATCATCAATCATCAATCATCAATCATCAATCATCAATCATCAATCATCAATCATCAATCATCAATCATCAATCATCAATCATCAATCATCAATCATCAATCATCAATCATCAATCTTCAATCATCAATCATCAATTATCAATCATCAATCATCAATCATCAATCATCAATCATCAATCATCAATCATCAATCATCAATCATCAATCATCAATCATCAATCATCAATAATCAATCATCAATCATCAATCATCAATCATCAATCATCAATCATCAATCATCAATCATCAATCATCAATCATCAATTATCAATTATCAATTATCAATTATTAATTATCAATTATCAATCATTAATCATCAATCATCAATCATCAATCATCAATCAACTATCATCAATCAGTAATCATCAATCATCAATTATCAAAAATAATTCATCATTCATCAATCAACAATCATGAATCACAAGTCATCGATCATCATTCACTAATCATCAACCTTCAATCATCGATCAAAACCATCCATCAGTTATCATCAATCATCAATCATCAATCATCAATCATCAATTATCAATCATCAATCACTAATCATCAATGATCAATCATCAATCATCAGTCATCAATCATCAATCATCAATCATCAATCATCAATCATCAATAATCAATCATCGATCATCAATCATCAATCATCAATCATCAATCATCAATCATCAATCAACTATCATCAATCATCAATCATCAATCATCAATCATCAATCATCAATCAACTATCATCAATCATCAATCATCAACCATCAATTATCAATCATAATTTATCATTCATCAATCAACAATCATGAATCATAAGTCATCGATCATCATTCACTAATCATCAACCTTCAATCATCGATCAAAACCATCCATCAGTTATCATCAATCATCGATCATCAATCATCAATCATCAACCATCAATTATCAATCATAATTTATCATTCATCAATCAACAATCATGAATCATAAGTCATCGATCATCATTCACTAATCATCAACCTTCAATCATCGATCAAAACCATCCATCAGTTATCATCAATCATCGATCATCAATAATTATTCATCAATCATCAATCGTCAACCATCAATCATCAATCATCAATCACCAATCATCAATCATCAATCATCAATCATCAATCATCAGTCGTCAATCATCAATCATCAATCATCAATCATCAACCATCAATCATCAATCATCAATCATCAATCATCAATCATCAATCAGCAATCATCAATCATCAATCATCAATCATCAATCATAAATCATAAATCATCAATCATAAATCATCAATAATCAATCATCAATCATCAATCATCAATCATCAATCATCAATCATCAATCATCAATCATCAATCACCAATCATCAATCATGAAACATCAATCATCAATCATCAATCATCAATCATCAATCATCAATCATCAATCATCAATCATCAATCATCAATCATCAATCATCAATCATCAATCATCAATCATCAATCATCAATCATCAATCATCAATCATCAATCATCAATCATCAATCATCAATCATCAATCATCAATCATCAATCATCAATCATCAATCATCAATCATCAATCATCAGTCGTCAATCATCAATCATCAATCATCAATCATCAATCATCAACCATCAATCATCAATCATCAATCATCAATCATCAATCATCAATCATCAATTATCAATCATCAATCACCAATCATCAATCATCAATCATCAATCATCAATCATCAATCATCAATCATCAATCATCAATCATCAATCATCAATCATCAATCATATCATCAATCATCAATCATCAGTCGTCAATCATCAATCATCAATCATCAATCATCAATCATCAACTATCAATCATCAATCATCAATCATCAATCATCAATCATCAATCATCAATCATCAATCATCAATCAGCAATCATCAATCAACAATCAGCAATCATCAATCATCAATCATAAATCATCAATCATAAGTCATCAATAATCAATCATCAAACATCAATCATCAATTATCACTTATCAATTATCAATTATCAATCATTAATCTTCAATCATCAATCATCAATCATCAATCATCAATCATCAATCATCAATCACCAATCATCAAACATCAATCATCAATCATTAATCATCAATCATCAATAATCAATCATCAATCATCAATCAACTATCATCAATCATCAATCATCAATCATCAATCATCAATTATCAATCATAACTCATCATTCATCAACCAACAATCATGAATCATAAGTCATCGATCATCATTCACTAATCATCAACCTTCAATCATCGATCAAAACCATCCATCAGTTATCATCAATCATCAATCATCAATCATCAATCATCAATTATCAATTATCAATCATCAATCATCAATCATCAATCATTAATCATCAATCATCAATCATCAATCATCAATCATCAATCATCAATCATCAATCATCAATCATCAATCATCAATCATCAATCATCAATCATCAATCATCAATCATCAATCATCAATCATCAATCATCAATCATCAATCATCAATCATCAATCATCAATCATCAATCATCAATCATCAATCATCAATCATCAATCATCAATCATCAATCATCGATCATCAATCATCAATCACCAATCATCAATCACCAATCATCAATCATCAATCATCAATCATCAGTCGTCAATCATCAATCATCAATCATCAATCATCAATCATCAACCATCAATCATCAATCAACAATCATCAATCATCAATCAGCAATCATCAATCAGCAATCATCAATCATCAATCATCAATCATCAATCATAAATCATAAATCATCAATCATAAGTCATCAATAATCAATCATCAAACATCAATCATCAATTATCACTTATCAATTATCAATTATCAATCATTAATCATCAATCATCAATCATCAATCATCAATCATCAATTATCAATCATCAATCACCAATCATCAATCATCAATCATGAATCATCAATCATCAGTCATCAATCATCAATCATCAATCAACTATCATCAATCATCAATCATCAATCATCAATTATCAATCATAATTCATCATTCATCAATCAACAATCATGAATCATAAGTCATCGATCATCATTCATTAATCATCAACCTTCAATCATCGATCAAAACCATCCATCAGTTATCATCAATCATCAATAATCAATCATCAATTATCAATCATCAATCACTAATCATCAATCATCAATCATCAATCATCAATCATCAATCATCAATCAACTATCATCAATCATCAATCATCAATCATCAATCAACTATCATCAATCATCAATCATCAATTATCAATCATAATTCATCATTCATCAATCAACAATCATGAATCATAAGTCATCGATCATCATTCACTAATCATCGATCAAACCCATCCATCAGTTATCATCAATCATCGATCATCAATAATTATTCATCAATCATCAATCGTCAACCATCAATCATCAATCACCAATCATCAATCATCAATTATCAATTATCAATTATCAATTATCAATTATCAATTATCAATTATAAATTATCAATTATCAATTATCAATTAGCAATTATCAATTATCAATTATCAATTATCAATTATCAATTATCAATTATCTATTATAAATTATCAATTATCAATTATCAATTATCAATTATCACTTATCAATTATCAATTATCAATCATCAATCATCAATCATCAATCATCAATCATCAATCATCAATCATCAATCATCAATCATCAATCATCAATCATCAATCACCAATCATCAATCATCAATCATCAATCATCAATCATTAATCATCAATCATCAATCATCAATCATCAATCATCTATCAACTATCATCAATCATCAATCATCAATCATCAATCATCAATTATCAATCATAATTCATCATTCATCAATCAACAATCATGAATCATAAGTCATCGATCATCATTTACTAATCATCAACCTTCAATCAGCGATCAAAACCATCCATCAGTTATCATCAATCATCAATCATCAATTATCAATCATCAATCATCAATCATCAATCATCAATCATCAATCATCAATCATCAATCATCAATCATCAATCATCAATCATCAATCATCAATCATCAATCATCAATCATCAATCATCAATCATCAATAATCAATCATCAATCAGCAATCATCAATCATCAATCATCAATCATCGGTCATCAATCATCAATCATCAATCATCAATCATCAATCATCATTCATCAATCATTAATCATCAATCATTAATTATCAATCATCAATCATTAAACATCAACAATCAATCATCAATCATCAATCATCAATCATCAATCATCAATCATCAATCATCAATCATCAATCATCAATCATCACTCATCACTCATCAATCATCCAACCTCAATCATCAATCATCAATCATCAATCACTTATCATCAATCATCCATCATCAATCATGAGTCATCAATCATCAATCATCAAGCATCAATCATCAATCATCAATCATCAATCATCAATCATCAATCTTCAATCATCAATCATCAATCATCAATCATCAATCATCAATCATCAATCATCAATCATCAATCATCAATCATCAATCATCAATCATCAATCATCAATCATCAATCATCAATCATCAATCATCAATCATCAATCATAAATCATCAATCATCAATCATCAATCACGAATCAACAATCATCAATAATCAATCATCAATCTGCAATCAACAATCATCAATAATAAATCATCAATCATCAATCGTCAATCATCAATCATCAATCATCAAACATCAATCATCAATTTTCAATCATCAATCATCAATAATCAATCATCAATCATCAATCACCAATCATCAATCATCAATCACCAATCATCAATCTTCAATCATCAATCTCCAATAATCAATCATCAATCATCAATCGTCAATCATCAATCATCAATCATCAATCATCAATCATCAATCACTAATCATATATCACCAATCTTCAATCATCAGTTATCAATCATCAATCATAAATTATAAGTCATCAATAATCAATCATCAATAAAAAATCATCAAGAATCATTCATTAATCATCAATAATCAATCATCAATCATCATTCATTAATCATCAACCATCCATCATCCGTCATCAATCATCAATCATCAATCATCAATCATCAATCATCAATCATAAATCATCAATCATCAATCATCAATCATCAATCATCAATCATCAATCATCAATCATCAATCATCAATCATCAATCATCAATCATCAATCATCAATCATCAATCAATCAATCATCAATCATCAATCATCAATCATCAATCATCAAGCATCATTCATCATTCATCAATCATCAATCATCAATCATCAATCATCAATCGTCAATCATCAATCATCAATCATCAATCATCAATCATCAATCATCAATCATCAATCATAAATCGTAAATCATCAATTATCAATCATCAATCACCAATCATCAATCATCACTCATCAATCATCAATCATCAATCATCAATCATCAATCATCAATCAACAATCATCAATCATCAATCATCCAACATCAATCATCAATCATCAATCATCAATCACTTATCATCAATCATCCATCATCAATCATGAGTCATCAATCATCAATCATCAAGCATCAACCATCAATCATCAATCATCAATCATCAATCATCAATCATCAATCATCAATCATCAATCATCAATCATCAATCATCAATAATCAATCATCAATCATCAATCATCAAGCATCATTCATCAATCATCAATCATCAATCGTCAATCATCAATCGTCAATCATCAATCATCAATCATCAATCATCAATCATAAATCGTAAATCATCAATCATCAGTCATCAATCATCAATCATCAATCAACAATTATCAATCATCAATCATCAATCATCAATTATTAATCATCAATCATCAATCATCAATCATCAATCATCAATCATCAATCATCAATCATAATTCATCATTCATCAATCATCAATCATCAATCATCAATCATCAATCATTAATCATCAATCATCAATCATAAATCATCAATCATCAATCATCAAACATGAATCATCAATCACCAATCATCAATCATCAATTATCAATTATCAATCATCAATCATCAATCATCAATTATTAATCATCAATCATCAATCATCAATCATCAACCAACAATCATCAATCATCAATCATCGATCATCAATCATCTATCATCAATCATCAAGCATCAATCATCAATCATCAATCATCAATCATCAATCATCAATCATCAATCATCAATCATCAATCATCAATCATCAATCATCAATCATCAATTATCAATCATAATTCATCATTCATCATTCATCAATCATCAATCATCAATCATCAATCATCAATCATCAATCATTAATCATCAATCATTAATCATGAATCATTAATCATCAATCATCAATCATCAATCATCAATTATCAATCATCAATTATCAATCATTAATCATCAATCATCAATCATCAATCATCAATCGTAATTCATCATTCATCAATCATCAATCATGAATCATCAGTCATCAATCATTAATCATCAATCATTAATCATCAATCACCAATCATAAATCATCCATCATCAATATTCAATCATGAATCATTAATCACCAATCATCAATTATCAATTATCAATAATAAATCATCAATCATCAATCATCAATTATCACTTATCAATTATCAATTATCAATCATTAATCATCAATCATCAATCATCAATCATCAATCATCAATCATCAATTATCAATCATCAATCACCAATCATCAATCATCAATCATGAATCATCAATCATCAGTCATCAATCATCAATCATCAATCAACTATCATCAATCATCAATCATCAATCATCAATTATCAATCATAATTCATCATTCATCAATCAACAATCATGAATCATAAGTCATCGATCATCATTCACTAATCATCAACCTTCAATCATCGATCAAAACCATCCATCAGTTATCATCAATCATCAATAATCAATCATCAATTATCAATCATCAATCACTAATCATCAATCATCAATCATCAATCATCAATCATCAATCAACTATCATCAATCATCAATCATCAATCATCAATCAACTATCATCAATCATCAATCATCAATTATCAATCATAATTCATCATTCATCAATCAACAATCATGAATCATAAGTCATCGATCATCATTCACTAATCATCGATCAAACCCATCCATCAGTTATCATCAATCATCGATCATCAATAATTATTCATCAATCATCAATCGTCAACCATCAATCATCAATCACCAATCATCAATCATCAATTATCAATTATCAATTATCAATTATCAATTATCAATTATCAATTATCAATTATAAATTATCAATTATCAATTATCAATTATCAATTATCAATTATCAATTATCAATTATCAATTATCAATTATCTATTATAAATTATCAATTATCAATTATCAATTATCAATTATCACTTATCAATTATCAATTATCAATCATCAATCATCAATCATCAATCATCAATCATCAATCATCAATCATCAATCATCAATCATCAATCATCAATCACCAATCATCAATCATCAATCATCAATCATCAATCATTAATCATCAATCATCAATCATCAATCATCAATCATCTATCAACTATCATCAATCATCAATCATCAATCATCAATCATCAATCATCAATTATCAATCATAATTCATCATTCATCAATCAACAATCATGAATCATAAGTCATCGATCATCATTTACTAATCATCAACCTTCAATCATCGATCAAAACCATCCATCAGTTATCATCAATCATCAATCATCAATTATCAATCATCAATCATCAATCATCAATCATCAATCATAAATCATCAATCATCAATCATCAATCATCAATCATCAATCATCAATCATCAATCATCAATCATCAATCATCAATCATCAATCATCAATCATCAATCATCAATAATCAATCATCAATCAGCAATCATCAATCATCAATCATCAATCATCGGTCATCAATCATCAATCATCAATCATCAATCATCAATCATCAATTATCAATCATAATTCATCATTCATCAATCAACAATCATGAATCATAAGTCATCGATCATCATTTACTAATCATCAACCTTCAATCAGCGATCAAAACCATCCATCAGTTATCATCAATCATCAATCATCAATTATCAATCATCAATCATCAATCATCAATCATCAATCATCAATCATCAATCATCAATCATCAATCATCAATCATCAATCATCAATCATCAATCATCAATCATCAATCATCAATCATCAATAATCAATCATCAATCAGCAATCATCAATCATCAATCATCAATCATCGGTCATCAATCATCAATCATCAATCATCAATCATCATTCATCAATCATTAATCATCAATCATTAATTATCAATCATCAATCATTAAACATCAACAATCAATCATCAATCATCAATCATCAATCATCAATCATCAATCATCAATCATCAATCATCAATCATCAATCATCACTCATCACTCATCAATCATCCAACCTCAATCATCAATCATCAATCATCAATCACTTATCATCAATCATCCATCATCAATCATGAGTCATCAATCATCAATCATCAAGCATCAATCATCAATCATCAATCATCAATCATCAATCATCAATCTTCAATCATCAATCATCAATCATCAATCATCAATCATCAATCATCAATCATCAATCATCAATCATCAATCATCAATCATCAATCATCAATCATCAATCATCAATCATCAATCATCAATCATCAATCATCAATCATAAATCATCAATCATCAATCATCAATCACGAATCAACAATCATCAATAATCAATCATCAATCTGCAATCAACAATCATCAATAATAAATCATCAATCATCAATCGTCAATCATCAATCATCAATCATCAAACATCAATCATCAATTTTCAATCATCAATCATCAATAATCAATCATCAATCATCAATCACCAATCATCAATCATCAATCACCAATCATCAATCTTCAATCATCAATCTCCAATAATCAATCATCAATCATCAATCGTCAATCATCAATCATCAATCATCAATCATCAATCACTAATCATATATAACCAATCTTCAATCATCAGTTATCAATCATCAATCATAAATTATAAGTCATCAATAATCAATCATCAATAAAAAATCATCAAGAATCATTCATTAATCATCAATAATCAATCATCAATCATCATTCATTAATCATCAACCATCCATCATCCGTCATCAATCATCAATCATCAATCATCAATCATCAATCATCAATCATAAATCATCAATCATCAATCATCAATCATCAATCATCAATCATCAATCATCAATCATCAATCATCAATCATCAATCATCAATCATCAATCATCAATCATCAATCATCAATCATCAATCATCAATCATCAAGCATCATTCATCATTCATCAATCATCAATCATCAATCATCAATCATCAATCGTCAATCATCAATCATCAATCATCAATCATCAATCATCAATCATCAATCATAAATCGTAAATCATCAATTATCAATCATCAATCACCAATCATCAATCATCACTCATCAATCATCAATCATCAATCATCAATCATCAATCAACAATCATCAATCATCAATCATCCAACATCAATCATCAATCATCAATCATCAATCACTTATCATCAATCATCCATCATCAATCATGAGTCATCAATCATCAATCATCAAGCATCAACCATCAATCATCAATCATCAATCATCAATCATCAATCATCAATCATCAATCATCAATCATCAATAATCAATCATCAATCATCAATCATCAAGCATCATTCATCAATCATCAATCATCAATCGTCAATCATCAATCGTCAATCATCAATCATCAATCATCAATCATCAATCATAAATCGTAAATCATCAATCATCAGTCATCAATCATCAATCATCAATCAACAATTATCAATCATCAATCATCAATCATCAATTATTAATCATCAATCATCAATCATCAATCATCAATCATCAATCATCAATCATCAATCATAATTCATCATTCATCAATCATCAATCATCAATCATCAATCATCAATCATTAATCATCAATCATCAATCATAAATCATCAATCATCAATCATCAAACATGAATCATCAATCACCAATCATCAATCATCAATTATCAATTATCAATCATCAATCATCAATCATCAATTATTAATCATCAATCATCAATCATCAATCATCAACCAACAATCATCAATCATCAATCATCGATCATCAATCATCTATCATCAATCATCAAGCATCAATCATCAATCATCAATCATCAATCATCAATCATCAATCATCAATCATCAATCATCAATCATCAATCATCAATCATCAATTATCAATCATAATTCATCATTCATCATTCATCAATCATCAATCATCAATCATCAATCATCAATCATCAATCATTAATCATCAATCATTAATCATGAATCATTAATCATCAATCATCAATCATCAATCATCAATTATCAATCATCAATTATCAATCATTAATCATCAATCATCAATCATCAATCATCAATCGTAATTCATCATTCATCAATCATCAATCATGAATCATCAGTCATCAATCATTAATCATCAATCATTAATCATCAATCACCAATCATAAATCATCCATCATCAATATTCAATCATGAATCATTAATCACCAATCATCAATTATCAATTATCAATAATAAATCATCAATCATCAATCATCAATTATCACTTATCAATTATCAATTATCAATCATTAATCATCAATCATCAATCATCAATCATCAATCATCAATTATCAATCATCAATCACCAATCATCAATCATCAATCATGAATCATCAATCATCAGTCATCAATCATCAATCATCAATCAACTATCATCAATCATCAATCATCAATCATCAATTATCAATCATAATTCATCATTCATCAATCAACAATCATGAATCATAAGTCATCGATCATCATTCACTAATCATCAACCTTCAATCATCGATCAAAACCATCCATCAGTTATCATCAATCATCAATAATCAATCATCAATTATCAATCATCAATCACTAATCATCAATCATCAATCATCAATCATCAATCATCAATCAACTATCATCGATCATCAATCATCAATCATCAATCAACTATCATCAATCATCAATCATCAATTATCAATCATAATTCATCATTCATCAATCAACAATCATGAATCATAAGTCATCGATCATCATTCACTAATCATCGATCAAACCCATCCATCAGTTATCATCAATCATCGATCATCAATAATTATTCATCAATCATCAATCGTCAACCATCAATCATCAATCACCAATCATCAATCATCAATTATCAATTATCAATTATCAATTATCAATTATCAATTATCAATTATAAATTATCAATTATCAATTATCAATTATCAATTATCAATTATCAATTATCAATTATCTATTATAAATTATCAATTATCAATTATCAATTATCAATTATCACTTATCAATTATCAATTATCAATCATCAATCATCAATCATCAATCATCAATCATCAATCATCAATCATCAATCATCAATCATCAATCATCAATCACCAATCATCAATCATCAATCATCAATCATCAATCATTAATCATCAATCATCAATCATCAATCATCAATCATCTATCAACTATCATCAATCATCAATCATCAATCATCAATCATCAATCATCAATTATCAATCATAATTCATCATTCATCAATCAACAATCATGAATCATAAGTCATCGATCATCATTTACTAATCATCAACCTTCAATCATCGATCAAAACCATCCATCAGTTATCATCAATCATCAATCATCAATTATCAATCATCAATCATCAATCATCAATCATCAATCATAAATCATCAATCATCAATCATCAATCATCAATCATCAATCATCAATCATCAATCATCAATCATCAATCATCAATCATCAATCATCAATCATCAATCATCAATCATCAATAATCAATCATCAATCAGCAATCATCAATCATCAATCATCAATCATCGGTCATCAATCATCAATCATCAATCATCAATCATCAATCATCAATCATCATTCATCAATCATTAATCATCAATCATTAATTATCAATCATCAATCATTAAACATCAACAATCAATCATCAATCATCAATCATCAATCATCAATCATCAATCATCAATCATCAATCATCAATCATCAATCATCAATCATCAATCATCAATCATCACTCATCAATCATCCAACCTCAATCATCAATCATCAATCATCAATCACTTATCATCAATCATCCATCATCAATCATGAGTCATCAATCATCAATCATCAAGCATCAATCATCAATCATCAATCATCAATCATCAATCATCAATCATCAATCTTCAATCATCAATCATCAATCATCAATCATCAATCATCAATCATTAATCATCAATCATCAATCATCAATCATCAATCATCAATCATCAATCATCAATCATCAATCATCAATCATAAATCATCAATCATCAATCATCAATCACGAATCAACAATCATCAATAATCAATCATCAATCTGCAATCAACAATCATCAATAATAAATCATCAATCATCAATCGTCAATCATCAATCATCAATCATCAAACATCAATCATCAATTTTCAATCATCAATCATCAATAATCAATCATCAATCATCAATCACCAATCATCAATCATCAATCACCAATCATCAATCTTCAATCATCAATCTCCAATAATCAATCATCAATCATCAATCGTCAATCATCAATCATCAATCATCAATCATCAATCACTAATCATATATCACCAATCTTCAATCATCAGTTATCAATCATCAATCATAAATTATAAGTCATCAATAATCAATCATCAATAAAAAATCATCAAGAATCATTCATTAATCATCAATAATCAATCATCAATCATCATTCATTAATCATCAACCATCCATCATCCGTCATCAATCATCAATCATCAATCATCAATCATCAATCATCAATCATCAATCATCAATCATCAATCATCAATCATCAATCATCAATCATCAATCATCAATCATCAATTATCAATCATAATTCATCATTCATCATTCATCAAGCATCATTCATCATTCATCAATCATCAATCATCAATCATCAATCATCAATCGTCAATCATCAATCATCAATCATCAATCATCAATCATCAATCATCAATCATCAATCATCAATCATAAATCGTAAATCATCAATTATCAATCATCAATCACCAATCATCAATCATCACTCATCAATCATCAATCATCAATCATCAATCAACAATCATCAATCATCAATCATCCAACATCAATCATCAATCATCAATCATCAATCACTTATCATCAATCATCCATCATCAATCATGAGTCATCAATCATCAATCATCAAGCATCAACCATCAATCATCAATCATCAATCATCAATCATCAATCATCAATCATCAATCATCAATCATCAATCATCAATAATCAATCATCAATCATCAATCATCAAGCATCATTCATCAATCATCAATCATCAATCGTCAATCATCAATCGTCAATCATCAATCATCAATCATCAATCATCAATCATAAATCGTAAATCATCAATCATCAGTCATCAATCATCAATCATCAATCAACAATTATCAATCATCAATCATCAATCATCAATTATTAATCATCAATCATCAATCATCAATCATCAATCATCAATCATCAATCATCAATCATAATTCATCATTCATCAATCATCAATCATCAATCATCAATCATCAATCATTAATCATCAATCATCAATCATAAATCATCAATCATCAATCATCAAACATGAATCATCAATCACCAATCATCAATCATCAATTATCAATTATCAATCATCAATCATCAATCATCAATTATTAATCATCAATCATCAATCATCAATCATCAACCAACAATCATCAATCATCAATCATCGATCATCAATCATCAATCATCATTCATCAAGCATCAATCATCAATCATCAATCATCAATCATCAATCATCAATCATCAATCATCAATCATCAATCATCAATCATCAATTATCAATCATAATTCATCATTCATCATTCATCAATCATCAATCATCAATCATCAATCATCAATCATCAATCATTAATCATCAATCATCAATCATCAATCATCAATCATCAATCATCAATCATCAATCATCAATCATCAATCATCAATCATCAATCATCAATCATCAATCATCAATCATCAATCATCAATCATCAATCATCAATCATCAATCAGCAATCATCAATTATCAATCATAATTCATCATTCATCAATCATCAGTCATCAATCATTAATCATCAATCATTAATCATGAATCATTAATCATCAATCATCAATCATCAATCATCAATCATCAATTATCAATCATCAATTATCAATCATTAATCATCAATCATCAATCATCAATCATCAATCGTAATTCATCATTCATCAATCATCAATCATGAATCATCAATCATCAATCATTAATCATCAATCATTAATCATCAATCACCAATCATAAATCATCCATCATCAATATTCAATCATGAATCATTAATCACCAATCATCAATTATCAATTATCAATCATCAATCATCAATCATCAATCGAAAATCATCAAAAATCTATCATCAATCATCAATCATCAAGCATCAATTATCAATTGTCAATCAGCAATTATCAATCATCAATCATCAATCATCAATCATCAATCATCAATCATCAATCATCAATCATCAATCATCAATCATCAATCATCAATCATTAATCATCAATCATCAATCATCAATCATCAATCATCGATCATCAATCATCAATCATCAATCATCAATCATCAATCATCAATCATCAATCATCAATAATCAATCATCAATCATCAATCTTCAATCATCAATTATCCATCATAATTCATCATTCATCAATCATTAATCATCAATATTCAATCATCAATCATCGATCATCGATCATCAATCATCAATCATCAATCATCAATCATCAATCATCAATCATCAATCATCAATCATCAATCATCAATCATCAATCATCAATCATCAATCATCAATCATCAATCATCAATCATCAATCATCAATCATCAATCATCAATCATCAATCATCAATCATCAATCATCAATCATCAATCATCAATCATCAATCATCAATCATCAATCATCAATCATCAATCATCAATCGTCAATCATCAATCATCAATCATCAATCATCAATCATCAATCATCAATCATCAATCATCAATCATCAATCATCAATCAACAATCATCAATCATCAATCATCAATCATCAATCAGCAATCATCAATCATCAATCATCAATCATCAATTATCAATCATAATTGAACATTCATCAATCATCAATCATCAATCATCAATCATCGATCATCGATCATCAATCATCAATCATTAATCATTAATCATCAATAATCAATCATCAATCATCAATCATAAATCGTAAATCCTCAATCATCAGTCATCAATCATCAATCATCAATCAATAATTATCAATCATCAATCATCAATCATCAATTATTAATCATCAATCATCAATCATCAATCATCAATCATAATTCATCATTCATCAATCATCAATCATGAATCATCAATCATCAATCATCAATCATCAATCATCAATTATTAATCATCAATCATCAATCATCAATCATAAATCATCAATCATCAAACATGAATCATCAATCATCAATCATCAATCATTAATCATCAATCATTAATCATCAATCACCAATCATAAATCATCAATCATCAATCATCAATCATCAAACATGAATCATTAATCACCAATCATCAATCATCAATTATCAATCATCAATCATCAATCATCCATCATCAATCATCAATCATCAATTATCAATCATAATTCATCATTCATTAATCATCAATCATCAATCATCAATCATCGATCATCAATCATCAATCATTAATCATTAATCATCAATAATCAATCATCAATCATCAATCATTAATTATTAATCATCAATCATCAATCATCAATCATCAATCATCAATCATCAATCATCAATCATCAATCATCAATCATCAATCATCAATCATCAATCATCAATCATCAATCATCAATCATCAATCATCAATCATCAATCATCAATCATCAATCATCAATCATTAATCATCAATCATCAATCATCAATCATCAATCATCAATCATCAATCATCAATCATCAATCATCAATCATCAATCATCAATCATCAATCATCAATCATCAATCATCAATCATCAATCATCAATCATCAATCATCAATCATCAATCATCAATCATCAATCATCAATCATCAAACATCAATCATCAAGCATCAATCATCAATCATCAATCATCAATCATCAATCATCAATCATCAATCATCAATCATCGATCAAAACCATCCATCAGTTATCATAAATCATCAATCATCAAACATGAATCATCAATCATCAATCATCAATCATTAATCATCAATCATTAATCATCAATCACCAATCATAAATCATCAATCATCAATCATCAATCATCAAACATGAATCATTAATCACCAATCATCAATCATCAATTATCAATCATCAATCATCAATCATCCATCATCAATCATCAATCATCAATTATCAATCATAATTCATCATTCATTAATCATCAATCATCAATCATCAATCATCGATCATCAATCATCAATCATTAATCATTAATCATCAATAATCAATCATCAATCATCAATCATTAATTATTAATCATCAATCATCAATCATCAATCATCAATCATCAATCATCAATCATCAATCATCAATCATCAATCATCAATCATCAATCATCAATCATCAATCATCAATCATCAATCATCAATCATCAATCATCAATCATCAATCATCAATCATCAATCATTAATCATCAATCATCAATCATCAATCATCAATCATCAATCATCAATCATCAATCATCAATCATCAATCATCAATCATCAATCATCAATCATCAATCATCAATCATCAATCATCAATCATCAATCATCAATCATCAATCATCAATCATCAATCATCAATCATCAATCATCAATCATCAATCATCAATCATCAATCATCAATCATCAATCAACAATCATCAATCATCAATCATCAATCATCAATCAGCAATCATCAATCATCAATCATCAATCATCAATTATCAATCATAATTGAACATTCATCAATCATCAATCATCAATCATCAATCATCGATCATCGATCATCAATCATCAATCATTAATCATTAATCATCAATAATCAATCATCAATCATCAATCATAAATCGTAAATCCTCAATCATCAGTCATCAATCATCAATCATCAATCAATAATTATCAATCATCAATCATCAATCATCAATTATTAATCATCAATCATCAATCATCAATCATCAATCATAATTCATCATTCATCAATCATCAATCATGAATCATCAATCATCAATCATCAATCATCAATCATCAATTATTAATCATCAATCATCAATCATCAATCATAAATCATCAATCATCAAACATGAATCATCAATCATCAATCATCAATCATTAATCATCAATCATTAATCATCAATCACCAATCATAAATCATCAATCATCAATCATCAATCATCAAACATGAATCATTAATCACCAATCATCAATCATCAATTATCAATCATCAATCATCAATCATCCATCATCAATCATCAATCATCAATTATCAATCATAATTCATCATTCATTAATCATCAATCATCAATCATCAATCATCGATCATCAATCATCAATCATTAATCATTAATCATCAATAATCAATCATCAATCATCAATCATTAATTATTAATCATCAATCATCAATCATCAATCATCAATCATCAATCATCAATCATCAATCATCAATCATCAATCATCAATCATCAATCATCAATCATCAATCATCAATCATCAATCATCAATCATCAATCATCAATCATCAATCATCAATCATCAATCATTAATCATCAATCATCAATCATCAATCATCAATCATCAATCATCAATCATCAATCATCAATCATCAATCATCAATCATCAATCATCAATCATCAATCATCAATCATCAATCATCAATCATCAATCATCAATCATCAATCATCAATCATCAAACATCAATCATCAAGCATCAATCATCAATCATCAATCATCAATCATCAATCATCAATCATCAATCATCAATCATCGATCAAAACCATCCATCAGTTATCATCAATCATCAATCATCAATCAATAATCATTAATCATCAATCATCAATCATCAATCATCAATCAATAATTATCAATCATCAATCATCAATCATCAATCATCAATCATCAATCATCAATCATCAATCATCAATCATCAATCATCAATCATCAATCATCAATCATCAATCATCAATCATCAATCATCAATCATCAATCATCAATCATCAATCATAAATCATCAATCATCAATCATCAATCATCAATCATCGATCATCAATCATCAATCATCAATCATCAATCATCAATCATCAATCATCAATCATCAATCATCAATCATCAATCATCAATCATAATTCATCAATCATCAATCATTAATTATCAATCATCAATCATCAATCATCATTCATCAATCATCAATTATCAATCATTAATTATCAATCATCAATCATCAATCATCAATCACCAATCATCAATTATCAATCATCAATCACCAATCATCAATCATCACTCATCAATCATCAATCATCAATCATAAATCAACAATCATCAATCATCAATCATCAATCATCCAACATCAATCATCAATCATCAATCACTTATCATCAATCATCCATCATCAATCATGAGTCATCAATCATCAATCATCAAGCATCAACCATTAATCATCAATCATCAATCAACAATCATCAATCATCAATCATCAATCATAAATCATCAATCATCAATCATAAATCATTTATAATCAATCATCCATCATCAATCTTGAGTCATCAATCATCAATCATCAATCATCAATCATCAATCATCAATCATCAATCATCAATCATCAATCATCAATCATCAATCATCAATCATCAATCATCAATCATCAATCATCAATCATCAATCATCAATCTACAATCATCAATCATCAATCATCAATCATCAATCATCAATCATCAATCATCAATCATCAATCATCAATCATCAATCATCAATCATCAATCATCAATCATCGATCATCAATCATCAACCATCAATCAGCAATCATCAATCTTCAATCATCAATCATCAATAATCAATCATCAATCGTCAACCGTCAATCATCAATCATCAATCATCAATCATCAATCATCAATCATAAGTCATCAATAATCAATAATAAATCATCCATCATCATTCATTAATCATCAATATTCACTCATCAATAAGCCCTCATCATTCATCAATCATGAATCGTCAATATTCAATCATTTATCATCAATCATAAGTCATAAGTCATCATTAATCAATCATCAGCAATAAATCATTAAGCACCATTCATTAATCATCAATAATCAATCAGCAATCATCATTCATTAATCATCTGTCATCAATCATCAACCATCTATCATGGATCATCAATATTATGTCACCAATGATCACCACTCATTCATCAATCATTGATCATCAATCACCAATCATCAATTATCAATCATCAATCATCAATCATCAATCATCAATCATCAATCATCAATCATCAATCATCAATCATCAATCATCAATCATCAATCATCAATCATCAATCATCAATCATCAATCATCAATCATCAATCATCAATCATCAATCATCAATCATCAATCATCAATCATCAATAATCAATCATCAATCATCAATCATCAATCATCAATCATCAATCATCAATCATCAATCATCAATCATCAATCATCAATCATCAATCATCAATCATCAATCATCAATCATCAATCATCAATCATCAATCATCCATCATCCATCATCAATCATCAATCATCAATCATCAATCATCAATTATCAATCATCTATCATCATTCTTCAACCATCAATCATCAATCATCAATCATCAATCATCAATCATCAATTATCAACCATCAATCATCAATCATCAATCATCAATGATGATTCATCAATCATCAATCATTAATCATCAATCATCAATCATTAGCTATCAATCATCAATCATCAATCATCAGTCATCAGTCATCAATCATTAATCATCAATAATCTATCAGCAATAATAAATCACCAATCATCAATCATCAATCATCAATCATTAATCATTAATCATCAATCATCAATCATCAATCATCAATCAACAATCATCAATCATCAATCATCAATTATCAATCATCCATCATCAATCATCAATCATCAATCATCAATCATCAATTATCAATCATCTATCATCAATCTTCAACCATCAATCATCAATCATCAATCATCAATCATCAATCATCAATCATCAATTATCAATCATCAATCATCAATCATCAATGATGATTCATCAATCATTAATCATCAATCATTAATCATCAATCATCAATCATTAGTTATCAATCATCAATCATCAATCATCAATCATCAATCATCAATCATCAATCATCAATCATCAATCATCAATCATCAATCATCAATCATCAATCATCAATCATCAATCATCAATCATCAATCATCAATCATCAATCATCAATCATCAATAATAAATCACCACTCTTTAATCATTAATCATCAATCATCAATCATCAATCATCAATCATCAATCATCAATCATCAATCATCAATCATCAATCATCAATCATCAATCATCAATCATCAATCATCAATCATCAATCATCAATCGTCAATCATCAATCATCAATCATCAATCATCAATCATCAATCGTCAATCATCAATCATCAATCATCAATCATCAATTATCAATCATCAATCATCAATCATCAATAATAAATCACCACTCATTAATCATTAATCATCAATCATCAATCATCAATCATCCATCATCAATCATCAATCATCAATCATCAATTATCAACCATCAATCATCAATCATCAATCATCATTCATCAATGATGATTCATCAATCATCAATCATTAATCATCAATCATCAATCATTAGTTATCAATCATCAATCATCAATCATCAGTCATCAGTCATCAATCATTAATCATCAATAATCTATCAGCAATAATAAATCACCAATCATCAATCATCAATCATCAATCATTAATCATTAATCATCAATCATCAATCATCAATCAACAATCATCAATCATCAATCATCAATCATCAATCATCCATCATCAATCATCAATCATCAATCATCAATCATCAATTATCAATCATCTATCATCAATCTTCAACCATCAATCATCAATCATCAATTATCAATTATCAATTATCAATCATCAATCAGCAATCATAAATCATCAATCATCAATCATCAATCATCAATCATCAATCATCAATCATCAATCATCAATCATCAATCATCAATCATCAATCATCAATCATCAATCATCAATCATCAATCATCAATCAACTATCATCAATTATCAATCATCAATCATCAATCATCAATTATCAATCATAATTCATCATTCATCAATCATCAATCATCAATCATCAATCATCAGTCATCAATCATCAATCATCAAACATCAATCATCAATCATCAATCATCAATTATCAATCATCAATCTTCAATCATCAATCATCAATCATCAATCATCAATATTCAATCATCAATCATCAATAATTATTCATCAATCATCAATCGTCAACCATCAATCATCAATCACCAATCATCAATCATCAATTATCAATTATCAATTATCAATTATCAATTATCAATTATCAATTATCAATTATCAATTATCAATTATCAATTATCAATTATCAATTATCAATTATCAATTATCAATTATCAATTATCAATTATCAATTATCAATTATCAATTATCAATTATCAATTATCAATCATCAATCAGCAATCATCAATCATCAATCATCAATCATCAATCATCAATTATCAATCATCAATCATCAATCATCAATCATCAATCATCAATCATCAATCATCAATCATCAATCATCAATCATCAATCATCAATCATCAATCATCAATCATCAATCATCAATCATCAATCATTAATCATCAATCATCAATCATTAATCATCAATCATCAATCATCAATCATCAATCATCAATCATCAATCATCAATCATCAATTATCAATCATCAATCATCAATCATCAATAATTATTCATTAATCATCAATCGTCAACCATCAATCATCAATCATCAATCATCAATCATCAATCAACAATCATTAATCATCAATCATCAATCATCAAACATCAATCTTCAATCATCAATCATCAATTATCAATCATCAATCATCAATCATCAATCATCAATATTCAATCATCAATCATCAATAATTATTCATCAATTATCAATCGGCAACCATCAATCATCAATCACCAATCATCAATCATCAATTATCAATTATCAATTATCAATTATCAATTATCAATTATCAATTATAAATTATCAATTATCAATTATCAATTATCAATTATCAATCATCAATCAGCAATCATCAATCATCAATCATCAATCATCAATCATCAATCATCAATCATCAATCATCAATCAACTATCATCAATTATCAATCATCAATCATCAATTATCAATCATAATTCATCATTCATCAATCAACAATCATGAATCATTAGTCATCGATCATCATTCACTAATCATCAACCTTCAATCATCGATCAAAACCATCCATCAGTTATCATCAATCATCAATCATCAAATATCATATATAAATTATCAATCATCAATCATCAATCATCAATCATCAATCATCAATCATCAATCATCAATCATCAATCATCAATATTTAATCATCAATCATCAATAATTATTCATCAATCATCAATCGTCAACCATCAATCATCAATCACCAATCATCAATCATCAATTATCAATTATCAATTATCAATTATCAATTATCAATTATCAATTATCAATTATCAATTATCAATTATCAATTATCAATTATCAATTATCAATTATCAATCATCAATCAGCAATCATCAATCATCAATCATCAATCATCAATCATCAATCATCAATCATCAATCATCAATCATCAATCATCAATTAAATATCATCAATTATCAATCATCAATCATCAATCATCAATTATCAATCATAATTCATCATTCATCAATCAACAATCATGAATCATTAGTCATCGATCATCATTCACTAATCATCAACCTTCAATCATCGATCAAAACCATCCATCAGTTATCATCAATCATCAATCATCAAATATCAAACATCAATCATCAATTATCAATCATCAATCTTCAATCATCAATCATCAATCATCAATATTCAATCATCAATCATCAATAATTATTCATCAATCATCAATCGTCAACCATCAATCATCAATCACCAATCATCAATCATCAATTATCAATTATCAATTATCAATTATCAATTATCAATTATCAATTATCAATTATCAATTATCAATTATCAATTATCAATTATCAATTATCAAT
Organism: Stratiomys singularior; assembly: GCA_954870665.1. Lineage (NCBI taxonomy): Eukaryota > Metazoa > Arthropoda > Insecta > Diptera > Stratiomyidae > Stratiomys > Stratiomys singularior. The sequence goes on from CATOZT010000116.1 coordinate 25,075, forward strand.
TATCAATTATTAATTATCAATTATCAATCATCAATCAGCAATCATCAATCATCAATCATCAATCATCAATCATCAATCATCAATCATCAATCATCAATCATCAATCATCAATCATCAATCATCAATCATCAATCATCAATCATCAGTCATCAATCATTAATCATCTATCATCAATAATAAATCACCAATCATCAATCATTAATCATTAATCATCAATCATCAATCATCAATCATCAATCATCAATCATCAATCATCAATCATCAATCATAAATCATCAATCATCAGTCATCAATCATCAATCATCAAACATCAATCATCAATCATCAATCATCAATTATCAATCATCAATCATCAATCATCAATCATCAATCATCAATCATCAATCATCAATCACCAATCATCAATCATCAATCATCAATCATCAATCATCAATCAACAATCATCAATTATCAATCATCAATCATCAATCATCAATTATCAATAATAATTCATCATTCTTCAATCAACAATCATGAATCATTAGTCATCGATCATCATTCACTAATCATCAACCTTCAATCATCGATCAAAACCATCCATCAGTTTTCATCAATCATCAATCATCAATCATCAAATATCAAATATCAATTATCAATCATCAATCATCAATCATCAATCATCAATCATCAATCATCAATCATCAATCATCAATCATCAATCATCAATCATCAATCATCAATCATCAATCATCAATCATCAATCATCAACCATCAATCATCAATCATCAATCGTCAATCACCAATCATCAATCATCAATCATCAATCATCAATCTTCAATCATCAATCATCAATCATCAATCATCAATCATCAATCATCAATTATCAATCATCAATCATCATTCATCAATAATTATTCATTAATCATCAATCGTCAACCATCAATCATCAATCATCAATCATCAATCATCAATCATCAATCATCAATCATCAATCATCAATCATCAATCATCAATCATCAATCATCAATCATCAATCATCAATCAACAATCATTAATCATCAATCATCAATCATCAATCATCAAACATCAATCATCAATCATCAATCATCAATTATCAATCATCAATCATCAATCATCAATCATCAATATTCAATCATCAATCATCAATAATTATTCATCAATTATCAATAGGCAACCATCAATCATCAATCACCAATCATCAATCATCAATTATCAATTTTCAATTATCAATTATCAATTATCAATTATCAATTATCAATTATCAATTATCAATTATCAATTATCAATTATCAATTATCAATTATCAATTATCAATTATCAATTATCAATTATCAATTATCAATTATCAATTATCAATTATCAATCATCAATCATCAATATTCAATCATCAATCATCAATAATTATTCATCAATCATCAATCGTCAACCATCAATCATCAATCACCAATCATCAATCATCAATTATCAATTATCAATTATCAATTATCAATTATCAATTATCAATTATCAATTATCAATCATCAATCAGCAATCATCAATCATCAATCATCAATCATCAATCATCAATCATCAATCAAATATCATCAATTATCAATCATCAATCATCAATCATCAATTATCAATCATAATTCATCATTCATCAATCAACAATCATGAATCATTAGTCATCGATCATCATTCACTAATCATCAACCTTCAATCATCGATCAAAACCATCCATCAGTTATCATCAATCATCAATCATCAAATATCAAATATCAATTATCAATCATCAATCATCAACCATCAATCGTCAATCATCACTCATCAATCATCAATCATGAATCATAAGTCATCGATCATCAGTCGCTAATGTCAACCTTCAATCATCAATCTAAACCATCCATTAGTTATCATCAATCATCAATCATCAATCATCCATTATCAATCATCAATCATCAATCACAAATCATGAATCATCAATCATTAATCATCAGTCATCAGTCATCAATCATTAATCATCAATCATCTATCATCAATAATAAATCACCAATCATCAATCATCAATCATCTATCACTAATCATTAATCATCAAACATCAATCATCCATCATCAATCATCAATCATCAATCATCAATCATCAATCATCAATCTTCAACGATCAATCATCAATCATCAATGATGAATCATCAATCATCAATCATTAATCATCAATCATTAATCATTAGTTATCACTCATCAATCATCAATCATCAATCATCAATCATAAATCATCAATCATAAATCATCAATCATCAATCATCAATCATCAATCATCAATCATCAATCATCGATCATCAATCATCAATCATCAATCATCAATCATCAATCATCAATCATCAATCAGCAATCATCAATCATAAATCATCAATCATCAATCATCAGTCATCACTCATCAATCCTCAATTACCAATCATCAATAATCAATCATAATTCATCAATTATAAATCGTCAATCATCAATCATCAATAATCAATCATCAATCATCTATCTTCAATCATAAATTATCAATCATCAAGCATTAACCATCAATCATCAATCATCAATCAACAATTATCAATCATTATACATCAATCATCGATCATTAATCATCAATCATCAATCATCAATCATCAATCAACAATCATCAATCATCAATCATCAATCATCAATCATCAATCATCAATCATCAATCATCAATCATCAATCATCAATCATCAATCATCATCCTCAGTCATCATTCATCAATTGTCAATCATCAATCATCAATCATCAATCATCAACCATCAACCATCAATCATCAATCCTGAGTCATCAATCATCAATCTTCAATCATCAATCATCAATCATCCATCCTCGGTCATCAATAATCAATCGTCAATCATCAATCATCACTCATGAATCATAAACCATCATTCATCAATCACCAATACTCAATCATCAAACATCAATCATCAATCATTAAAAATGAATCATCAATCGTAAATCATCAATTATCAATCATTATTCATCAATCATCAGTCATCAATCATCATTCATCAATCATCAATCATCAATCATCAATCATCAATCCTCAATCATCAATCATCAATCATCAATCCTCAATCATCAATCATCAATCATCAAACATCAATCATCAATCACCAATCATAAATCATCAATCATTAATTATCAATCATTAATCATCAATCATCAATCATCAATCATCTCTCATCAATCATAAATCATAATTCATCAATCATCACTCATCAATCATCAATTACCAATCATCAATAATCACTCATAATTCCTCAATCATGAACCGTCAATCATCAATCATCAATCATCAATCATCAATCATCAATCATGAATCATCAATCATCAATCTTCAATCATCAATAATCTCTCATCATGCATCACTCATGAATCGTCAATCATCAATCATCAATTACCAATCATCAATCATCAATCATCAATCATCAATCATCAATCATCAATCATCAATCATCGATCATCAATCATCAATCATCAATTATCAATTATCGTTCATCAATCATCAATCATCAATCATCAATCATCAATCATCAATCATCATTCATCAATCATCAATCACCAATCATCAATCATCAATCATAAATCTTCAATCATCAAACATCACTCATCAATCACCGATCATAAATCATTAATGATCAATCATTAATCATGAATCATCAATCATCAATCATAAATCATAAGTCATCAATCATCACTCATCAATCATCAATTACCAATCATCAATAATCACTCATAATTCATCAATCATGAATCGTCAATCATCAATCAGTACTAATCAATCATCAATTTTCAATCATCAATTATCAATCATCAATCACCAATCATCAATCATCAATCATCAATCATCAATCATCAAACATCAATCATCCATCATCAATCAACAATCATCAATTATCAATCATCAATCATCAATCATCAATCATCAATCATCAATCATCAATCATCAATCATCAATCATCAATCATCAAGCATCAATCATCAATCATCAATTATCAATCATCAATCAACAATCATCAATCATCAATCATCAATCATTAATCATCAATCATCAATCATCGATCATCAATCATCAATCATCAATCATCAATCATCAATCATCAATCATCAATCATCAATCATCAATCATCAATCATCAATCATCAATCATCAATCATCAATCATCAATCATCAATCATCAATCATCACTCATCAGTCATCAATCATCAATCCTCAGTCATAAATCATAAGTGGTCGATCAGGAATCATCAATCATCACTCATCAATCATCAATCATCAGTCATCACTCATCAATCCTCAATTACCAATCATCAAAAATCACTCATAATTCATTAATCATAAATCGTCAATCATCAATCATCAATAATCAATCATCAATCATCTATCTTCAATCATCAATTATCAATCATCAAGCTTTAACCATCAATCGTCAATCATCAATCAACAATTATCAATCATTATACATTAATCATCGATCATTAATCATCAATCATCAATCATCAATCATCAATCATCACTCCTCAGTCATCAATCATCAATTGTCAATCATCAATCATCAATCATCAACCATCAACCATCAATCATCAATCATCAACCATCAATCCTGAGTCATCAATCTTCAATCATCAATCATCAATCATCCATCCTCGGTCATCAATAATAAATCGTCAATCATCAATCATCACTCATGAATCATCAGCCATCATTCTTCAATCACCAATACTCAATCATCAAACATCAATCATCAATCATTAAAAATGAATCATCAATCGTAAATCATCAATCATCAATCATTATTCATCAATCATCAGTCATCAATCATCATTCATCAATCATCAATCATCAATCATCAATCCTCAATAATCAATCATCAATCATCAATCATCAATCATCAATCCTCAATCATCAATCATCAAACATCAATCATCAATCACCAATCATAAATCATCAATCATTAATTATCAATCATTAATCATCAATCATTAATCATCAATCATCTATCATCAATCATAAATCATAATTCATCAATCATCACTCATCAATCATCAATTACCAATCATCAATAATCACTCATAATTCCTCAATCATGGACCGTCAATCATCAATCATCAATCATCAATCATCAATCATGAATCATCAATCATCAATCATCAATCATCAATCATCAATTACCAATTATCAATTATCAATCATCAAAAATTAATCATCAATCATCAATCATCATTCATCAATCATCAATCACCAATCATCAATCATCAATCATCAATCATCAATCTTCAATCATCAAACACCAATCATAAATCAGCAATCATTAATGATCAATCATTAATCATGAATCAACAATCATCAATCATCACTCATCAATCATCAATTATAAATCATAAGTCATCAATCATCACTCATCAATCATCAATTATCAATCATCAATAATCACTCATAATTCATCAATCATGAATCGTCAATCATCAATCATCACTAATCAATCATGAATTTTCAATCATCAATTATCAATCATCAATTATCAACCGTCAATCACCAATCTTCAATCATCAATCATCAATCATCAATCCTCAATCATCAATCATCAATCATCAATCATCAATCATCAATCATCAATCATCAATCATCAATCATCAATCATCAATCATCAATCATCAATCATCAATCATCAATCATCAATCATCAATCATCAATCATCAATCATCAATCATCAATCATCAATCATCAATCATCAATCATCAATTATCAATCATCAATCATCAATCATCAATCATCAATCATCAATCGACAATCATCAATCATCAATCATCAATCATCAATCATCAATCATCAATCATCAATCATCAATCATCAATCATCAATCATCAATCATCAATCATCAATCATCAATCATCAATCATCAATAATCAATCATCAATCATCAATCATCAATCATCAATCATCAATCATCAATCATCAATCATCAATCATCAATCATCAATCATCAATCATCAATCATCAATCATCAATCATCAATCATCAATCATCAATCATCAATCATCAATCATCAATCATCAATCATCAATCATCAATCATCAATCATCAACCATCAATCATCAATCATCAATCAGCAATCATCAATCATCAATCATCAATAATCAATCATCGATCATCAATCATCAATCATCAATCATCAATAATCAATCATCAATCATCAATCATCAATCATCAATCATCAATCATCAATCATCAATCATCAATCATCAATCATAAATCATGAATCATCAATCATCAATCATCAATCATTAATCAACAATCATCAATCATCAATCATCAATCAGCAATCATTAATCATCACTCATCAATAATCAATCATCAATCCTCAGTTATAAATCATATGTGGTCGATCAGCAATCATCAATCATCACTCATTAATCATCAATCAGCAATCTTCAATCATCAATCGTCAATTATCAATCATCAACCATCAATCATCGATTATCAATCATCAATTATCAATTATCATTCATCAATCACCGGTAATCAAACACCAATCATCAATCATCAATCATCAATCACCAATCGTCAGTCATCAATTATCAATTATCAATCATCAATCCTGAGTCATCAATTATCAATCGTCAATCAGCAATCATCAATCATCAATCACCCAACCTCAGTCATCAATAATCAATCGTCAATCATCAATCATCAATCATCAATCATCAATCATCAATCATCAATCATCAAACATTAATCTTCAATCATTAGTCATCAATCATCAATCATCAAACATTAATCATCAATCATCAATCATCAATCATCAATCATCAATCATCAATCATCAATCATCAATCATCAATCATCAATCATCAATCATCAATCATCAATCATCAATCATCAATCATCAATCATCAATCATCCATCATCACTCATCAATCATCAATAATCTCTCATCATGCATCAATCATGAATCGTCAATCATCAATCATCAATCATCAATTATCAATCATCAATCATCAATCATCAATCATCAATCATCAATCATCAATCATCAATTATCAATTATCCATCATCAAAAATCTATCATCAATCATCAATCATCAATCATCAATCATCAATCATCAATCATCAATCATCAATCATCAATCATCAAACATCAATCATCAATCATCAATCATCAATCATCAGTCATCAATCATTAATCATAAATCATCAATCATCAATCATCAATCATCACCCATCAATCCTCAATTACCAATCATCAATAATCACTCATAATTCATCAATCCTAAATCGTCAATCATCAATCATAAATAATCAATCATCAATCATCAATTTTCAATCATCAATAATCAATCATCAAGCATTAACCATCAATCATCAATCATCAATCACCAATTATCATTCATTATACATCAATCATCGATCATTAATCATCAATCATCAATCATCAATCATCAATAATCAATCTTCAATCATCAATCATCAATCATCAATCATCAATCACCAATCACCAATCATCAATCATCAATCATCAATCATCAATCATCAATCATCAGTCATCAATCATCAATTGTCAATCATCAATCATCAATCATTAACCATCAACCATCAATCATCAATCATCAATCGCCAATCATCAATCGTCAATTATCAATTACCCATCATCAATCATCAATCATCAATCAACAATAATCAATCATCAATCATCAATCATCAATCATCAATCATCAATCATCAATCATCAATCATCAATCATCAATCAGCAATCATCAATCATCAATCATCAATCATCAATCATCGATCATCAATCATCAATCATCAATCATCAATAATCAATCATCAATCATCAATCATCAATCATCAATCATCAATCATCAATCATGAATCATGAATCATCAATCATCAATCATCAATCATTAATCAACAATCATCAATCATCAATCATCAATCAGCAATCATCAACCATCACTCATCAATAATCAATCATCAATCCTCAGTTATAAATCATATGTGGTCGATCAGCAATCATCAATCATCACTCATTAATCATCAATCAGCAATCTTCAATCATCAATCGTCAATTATCAATCATCAACCATCAATCATCGATTATCAATCATCAATTATCAATTATCATTCATCAATCACCGGTAATCAAACACCAATCATCAATCATCAATCATCAATCACCAATCGTCAGTCATCAATTATCAATTATCAATCATCAATCCTGAGTCATCAATTATCAATCGTCAATCAGCAATCATCAATCATCAATCATCCAACCTCAGTCATCAATAATCAATCGTCAATCATCAATCATCAATCATCAATCATCAATCATCAATCATCAATCATCAATCATCAAACATTAATCTTCAATCATTAGTCATCAATCATCAATCATCAAACATTAATCATCAATCATCAATCATCAATCATCAATCATCAATCATCAATCATCAATCATCAATCATCAATCATCAATCATCAATCATCAATCATCAATCATCAATCATCAATCATCAATCATCCATCATCACTCATCAATCATCAATAATCTCTCATCATGCATCAATCATGAATCGTCAATCATCAATCATCAATCATCAATTATCAATCATCAATCATCAATCATCAATCATCAATCATCAATCATCAATCATCAATTATCAATTATCCATCATCAAAAATCTATCATCAATCATCAATCATCAATCATCAATCATCAATCATCAATCATCAATCATCAATCATCAATCATCAAACATCAATCATCAATCATCAATCATCAATCATCAGTCATCAATCATTAATCATAAATCATCAATCATCAATCATCAATCATCACCCATCAATCCTCAATTACCAATCATCAATAATCACTCATAATTCATCAATCCTAAATCGTCAATCATCAATCATAAATAATCAATCATCAATCATCAATTTTCAATCATCAATAATCAATCATCAACCATTAACCATCAATCATCAATCATCAATCACCAATTATCATTCATTATACATCAATCATCGATCATTAATCATCAATCATCAATCATCAATCATCAATAATCAATCTTCAATCATCAATCATCAATCATCAATCATCAATCACCAATCACCAATCATCAATCATCAATCATCAATCATCAATCATCAATCATCAGTCATCAATCATCAATTGTCAATCATCAATCATCAATCATTAACCATCAACCATCAATCATCAATCATCAATCGCCAATCATCAATCGTCAATTATCAATTACCCATCATCAATCATCAATCATCAATCAACAATAATCAATCATCAATCATCAATCATCAATCATCAATAATCACTCATAATTCATCAATCATGAATCGTAAATCATCAATCATCGATCATCAATCATCAATTATCAATCATCAAAAATCAATCATCAATCATCAATCATCATTCATCAATCATCAATCACCAATCATCAATCATCAATCATCAAACTTCAATCATCAAACATCAATCATCAATCACCAATTATAAATCATCAATCAGCAATCATTAATGATCAATCATTTATCATGAATCATGAATCATCAGTCATCAATCATCAATCATCGATCTTAAATCATAAGTCATCAATCATCACTCATCAATCATCAATTACCAATCATCAATAATCACTCATAATTCATCAATCATGAATCGTCATTCATCAATCATCACAAATCAATCATCAATTTTCAATCATCAATTATCAATCATCAATCACCAATCATCAATCATCAATCATCAATCATCAATCATCAATCATCAATCATCAATCATCAATCATCAATCATCAATCATCAATCATCAATCATCAATCATCAATCATCAATCATCAATCATCAATCATCAATCATCAATCATCAATCATCAATCATCAATCATCAATCATCAATCATCAATCATCAATCATCAATCATCAATCATCAATCATCAATCATCAATCATCAATCATCAATCATCAATCATCAATCATCATTCATCAATCATCAATCATCAATCATAAATCATCAATCATCAATCATCAATCATCAATTATCAATCATCAATCATCAATCATCAATAATCAATCATCAATCATCAATCATCAATCATCAATCATCAATCATCAATTATCAATCATCAATCATCAATCATCAATCATCAATCATCAATCATCAATCATCAATCATCAAAAATCAATCATCAATCATCAATCATCGATCATCAATCATCAATCATCAATCATCAATCATTAATCATCAATCATCAATCATCAATCATCAATCATCAATCATCAATCATCAATCATCAATCATCAATCATCAATCATCACTCATCAATCATCAATCATCAATCCTCAGTCATTAATCATAAATGGTCGATCAGCAATCATCAATCATCACTCGTTAATCATCAATCATCAATCTTCAATCATCAATCGTCAATCATCAATCATCAACCATCAATCATGAATCATCAATCATCAATTATCATTCATCAATCACCGGTAATCAAACACCAATCATCAATTACCAATCGTCAGTCATCAATTATCAATTATCAATTATCAATTATCAATAACAATGATCAATTTTCAATTATCAATTATCAATTATCAATTATCAATTATCAATTATCAATTATCAATTATCAATTATCAATTATCAATTATCAATTATAAATTATCAATTAACAATTATCAATTATCAATTATCAATTATCAATTATCAATTATCAATTATCAATTATCAATTATCAATTATCAATTATCAATTATCAATTATCAATTATCAATTATCAATTATCAATTATCAATTATCAATTATCAATTATCAATTATCAATTATCAATTATCAATTATCAATTATCAATTATCAATTATCAATTATCAATTATCAAATATCAATTATCAATTATCAGTTATCAATTATCAATTATCAATTATCAATTATCAATTATCAATTATCATTTATCAATTATCAATTACCAATTATCAATTATCAATAATCAATTATCAATTATCAATTATCAATTATCAATTATCAATTATCAATTATCAATTATCAATTATCAATTATCAATTATCAATTATCAATTATCAATTATCAATTATCAATTAACAATTATCAATTATCAATTATCAATTATCAATTATCAATTATCAATTATCAATTATCAATTATCAATTATCAATTATCAATTATCAATTATCAATTATCAATTATCAATTATCAATTATCAATTATCAATTATCAATTATCAATTATCAATTATCAATTATCAATTATCAATTATCAATTATCAATTATCAATTATCAATTATCAATTATCAATCATCAATCATCAATCGTCAATCATAAATCATAAATAATCAAACATCAATCATCAATCATCAATCATCAATCATCAATCATCAATAATCAATAATCAATCATCAATCATCAATAATCAATCATCAATCATCAATCATCAATCATCAATCATCAAACATCAATCATCAATCATCAATCAACAATCATCAATCATAAATCGTAAATCATCAATCATCAATCATCACTCATCAATGCTCAATTACCAATCATCAATAATCACTCATAATTCATCAATCATGAATCTTCAATCATCAATCATCAATAATCAATCATCAATCATCAATTTTCAATCATCAATTATCAATCATCAAGCATTAACCATCAATCATCAAACAACAATCATCATACATCAATCATCGATCATCAATCATCAATCATTAATCATCAATCATCAATCATCAATCATCAATCATCAATCATCAATCATCAATCATCAATCATCAATCATCAATCATCAATCATCAATCATCAATCATCACTCCTCAGTCATCAATCATCAATTGTCAATCATCAATCATCAACCATCAACCATCAATCATCAATCATCAATCATCAATCCTGAGTCATCAATCATCAATTGTCAATGATCAATCATCAATCATCCAACCTCAGTCATCAATAATCAATCGTCAATCATCAATCATCAATCATCAATCATTGATCATCAACCATCAATCATCAATCATCAATATTCACTCATCAATCATCAATCATCAATCATCAATCATCAATTATCAATCATCAAGCTTTAACCATCAATCGTCAATCATCAATCAACAATTATCAATCATTATACATTAATCATCGATCATTAATCATCAATCATCAATCATCAATCATCAATCATCAATCATCAATCATCAATCATCAATCATCAATCATCAATCATCAATCATCAATCATCAATCATCAATCATCAATCATCAATAATCAATCATCAATCATCAATCATCACTCCTCAGTCATCAATCATCAATTGTCAATCATCAATCATCAATCATCAATCAGCAACCATCAACCATCAATCATCAATCATCAATCATCAATCATCAATCATCAATCATCAATCATCAATCATCAATCCTGAGTCATCAATCATCAATCTTCAATCATCAATCATCAATCATCCATCCTCGGTCATCAATAATCAATCGTCAATCATCAATCATCACTCATGAATCATCAACCATCAATCATCAATCATAAATACTCAATCATCAAACATCAATCATCAATCATTAAAAATCATCAATCGTAAATCATCAATCATCAATCATTATTCATTAATCATCAGTCATCAATCATCATTCATCAACCATCAATCCTCAATCATCAATCATCAATCATCAATCATCAATCATCAATCATCAATCATCAATCATCAATCCTCAATCATCAATCATCAATCATCAATCATCAATCATCAATCATCAATCATCAAACATCAATCATCAATCACCAATCATAAATCATCAATCATTAATTATCAATCATTAATCATGAATCATCAATCATCAATCATCTATCATCAATCATAAATCATAAGTCATCAATCATCACTCATCAATCATCAATTACCAATCGTCAATAATCACTCATAATTCCTCAATCATGAATCGTCAATCATCAATCATCAATCATCAATCATCAATCATGAATCATGAATCATCAATCATCAATCATCAATCATCAATAATCTCTCATCATGCATCACTCATGAATCGTCAATCATCAATCATCAATTACCAATCATCAATCATCAATCATCACTCATCAATCATCAATTATCAATCATCAATCATCAATCATCAATCATCAATCATAAATCATCAATCATCAGTCATCAATCATCAATCATCAATCATCAAACATCAATCATCAATCATCAATCATCCATCATCAATTATCAATCATCAATCTTAAATCATCAATCATCAATATTCAATCATCAATCATCAATAATTATTCATCAATCATCAATCGTCAACCATCAATCATCAATCACCAATCATCAATCATCAATTATCAATTATCAATTATCAATTATCAATTATCAATTATCAATTATCAATTATCAATTATCAATTATCAATTATCAATTATCAATTATCAATTATCAATTATCAATTATGAATTATCAATCATCAATCAGCAATCATCCATCATCCATCATCAATCATCAATCATCAATCATCAACCAGCAATCATCAATCATCAATCATCAATCATCAATCATCAATCATCAATCATCAAAAATAAATCACCAATCATTAATCATTAATCATCAATCATCAATCATCAATCATCAATCATCAATCATCAATCATCAATCATCAATCATCAATCATCAATCATCAATCATCAATCATCAATCATCAATCATCAATCATCAATCATCAATCATCAATCATCAATCATCAATCATCAATCATCAATCATCAATCATCAATCATCAATCATCAATCATCAATCATCAATCATCAATCATCAATCATCAATCATCAATCATCAATCATCAATCATCAATCATCAATCATCAATCATCTATCATCAATCATCAATCATCAATCATCAATCATAAATCATCAATCATCAATCATCAATCATTAATCATCAATCATCAATCGTCAATCATCAATCATCAATCGTCAATCATCGATCATCAATCATCAATCATCAATCATCAATCATCAATCATCAATCATCAGTCATCAATCATTAATCATCTATCATCTATCATCAATAATAAATCACCAATCATCAATCATTAATCATTAATCATCAATCATCAATCATCAATCATCAATCATCAATCATCAATCATCAATCATCAATCATCAATCATCAATCATCAATCATCAATCATCAATCATCAATCATCAATTATCAATCATCAATCAGCAATCATCAATCATCAATCATCAATCATCAATCATCAATCATCAATCATCAAAAATAAATCACCAATCATTAATCATTAATCATCAATCATCAATCATCAATCATCAATCATCAATCATCAATCATCAATCATCAATCATCAATCATCAATCATCAATCATCAATCATCAATCATCAATCATCAATCATCAATCATCAATCATCAATCATCAATCATCAATCATCAATCATCAATCATCAATCATCAATCATCAATCATCAATCATCAATCATCAATCATCAATCATCAATCATCAATCATCAATCATCTATCATCAATCATCAATCATCAATCATAAATCATCAACCATCAATCATCAATCATCAATCATTAATCATCAATCATCAATCATCAATCATCAATCATCAATCGTCAATCATCGATCATCAATCATCAATCATCAATCATCAATCATCAATCATCAATCATCAATCATCAATCATCAATCATCAATCATCAGTCATCAATCATTAATCATCTATCATCTATCATCAATAATAAATCACCAATCATCTATCATTAATCATTAATCATCAATCATCAATCATCAATCATCAATCATCAATCATCAATCATCAATCATCAATCATCAATCATCAATCATCAATCATCAATCATCAATCATCAATCATCAATCATCAATCATCAATCATCAATCATCAATCATCAATCATCAATCATCAATCATCAATCATCAATCATCAATCATCAATCATCAATCATAAATCATCAGTCATCAATCATCAATCATCAAACATCAATCATCAATCATCAATCATCAATAATCAATCATCAATCATCAATCATCAATCATCAATCACCAATCATCAATCATCAATCATCAATCATCAATCATCAATCATCAATCATCAATCATCAATCATCAATCATCAAAAATAAATCACCAATCATTAATCATTAATCATCAATCATCAATCATCAATCATCAATCATCAATCATCAATCATCAATCATCAATCATCAATCATCAATCATCAATCATCAATCATCAATCATCAATCATCAATCATCAATCATCAATCATCAATCATCAACCAGCAATTATCAATCATCAATCAGCAATCATCAATCATCAATCATCAATCATCAATCATCAATCATCAATCATCAATCATCAAAAATAAATCACCAATCATTAATCATTAATCATCAATCATCAATCATCAATCATCAATCATCAATCATCAATCATCAATCATCAATCATCAATCATCAATCATCAATCATCAATCATCAATCATCAATCATCAATCATCAATCATCAATCATCAATCATCAATCATCAATCATCAATCATCAATCATCAATCATCAATCATCAATCATCAATCATCAATCATCTATCATCTATCATCAATCATCAATCATCAATCATAAATCATCAACCATCAATCATCAATCATCAATCATTAATCATCAATCATCAATCATCAATCATCAATCATCAATCGTCAATCATCGATCATCAATCATCAATCATCAATCATCAATCATCAATCATCAATCATCAATCATCAGTCATCAATCATCTATCATCTATCATCAATAATAAATCACCAATCATCTATCATTAATCATTAATCATCAATCATCAATCATCAATCATCAATCATCAATCATCAATCATCAATCATCAATCATCAATCATCAATCATCAATCATCAATCATCAATCATCAATCATCAATCATCAATCATCAATCATCAATCATCAATCATCAATCATCAATCATCAATCATCAATCATCAATCATCAATCATCAATCATCAATCATCAATCATCAATCATCAATCATCAATCATCAATCATCAATCATCAATCATCAATCATAAATCATCAGTCATCAATCATCAATCATCAAACATCAATCATCAATCATCAATCATCAATAATCAATCATCAATCATCAATCATCAATCATCAATCATCAATCATCAATCATCAATCACCAATCATCAATCATCAATCATCAATCAACTATCATCAATTATCAATCATCAATCATCAATCATAATTCATCATTAATCAATCAACAATCATGAATCATTAGTCATCGATCATCATTCACTAATCATCAGCCTTCAATCATCGATCAAAACCATCCATCAGTTATCATCAATCATCAATCATCAAATATCAAATATCAATTATCAATCATCAATCATCAATCATCAATCATCAATCATCAATCATCAATCATCAATCATCAATCATCAATCATCAATCATCAATCATCAATCATCAATCATCAATCACCAATCATCAATCATCAATCATCAATCTTCAATCATCAATCATCAATCATCAATCATCAATCATCAATCATCAATCATCAATCATCAATTATCAATCATCAATCATCATTCATCAATAATTATTCATCAATCATCAATCGTCAACCATCAATCATCAATCATCAATCATCAATCATCATTCATCAATCATCAATCAACAATCATTAATCATCAATCATCAATCATCAATCATCAATCATCAACCATCAATTATCAATTATCAATCATCAATCATCAATCATCAATCACCAATCATCAATCATCAATATTCAATCATCAATCATCAATAATTATTCATCAATCATCAATCGTCAACCATCAATCATCAATCACCAATCATCAATCATCAATTATCAATTATCAATTATCAATTATCAATTATCAATTATCAATTATCAATTATCAATTATCAATTATCAATTATCAATTATCAATTATCAATTATCAATTATCAATTATCAATTATCAATTATCAATCATCAATCAGCAATCATCAATCATCAATCATCAATTATCAATCATCAATCATCAATCATCAAGCAACTATCATCAATTATCAATCATCAATCATCAATTGTCAATCATAATTCATCATTCATCAATCAACAGTCATGAATCATTAGTCATCGATCATCATTCACTAATCATCAACCTTCAATCATCGATCAAAACCATCCATCAGTTATCATCAATCATCAATCATCAAATATCAAATATCAATTATCAATCATCAATCATCAACCATCAATCGTCAATCATCACTCATCAATCATCAATCATGAATCATAAGTCATCGATCATCAGTCGCTAATGTCAACCTTCAATCATCGATCTAAACCATCCATCAGTTATCATCAATCATCAATCATCAATCATCCATTATCAATCATCAATCATCAATCATCAATCATAAATCATCAATCATCAATCATCAATCATCAGTCATCAGTCATCAGTCATGAATCATTAATCATCAATCATCTATCATCAATAATAAATTACCAATCATCTATCACTAATCATTAATCATCGAACATCAATCATCCATCATCAATCATCAATCATCAATCTTCAACGATCAATCATCAATCATCAATCATCAATCATCAATCATCAATCATCAATGATGAATCATCAATCATCAATCATTAATCATCAATCATCAATCATTAGTTATCACTCATCAATCATCAATCATCAATCTTCAATCATCAATCATAAATCATCAATCATAAATCATCAATCATCAATCATCAATCATCAATCATCAATCAGCAATCATCAATCATAAATCATCAATCATCAATCATCAGTCATCACTCATCAATCCTCAATTACCAATCATCAATAATCAATCATAATTCATCAATTATAAATCGTCAATCATCAATCATCAATAATCAATCATCAATCATCTATCTTCAATCATCAATTATCAATCATCAAGCATTAACCATCAATCATCAATCATCAATCAACAATTATCAATCATTATACATCAATCATCGATCATTAATCATCAATCATCAATCATCAATCATCAATCATCAATCATCAATCATCAATCATCATCCTCAGTCATCAATTGTCAATCATCAATCATCAATCATCAATCATCAATCATCAACCATTAACCATCAATCATCAATCATCAATCATCAATCCTGAGTCATCAATCATCAATCTTCAATCATCAATCATCAATCATCCATCCTCGGTCATCAATAATCAATCGTCAATCATCAATCATCACTCATCAATCATCAACCATCAATCATCAATCATCAATACTCAATCATCAAACATCAATCATCAATCATTAAAAATGAATCATCAATCGTAAATCATCAATCATCAATCATTAATCATCAATCATCAGCCATCAATCATCAATCATCAATCATCAATCCTCAATCATCAATCATCAATCATCAATCATCAATCCTCAATCATCAATCATCAATCGTCAATCATCAATCATCAAACATCAATCATCAATCACCAATCATAAATCATCAATCATTAATTATCAATCATTAATCATGAATCATGAATCATCAAACATCAATAATCAATCATCAATCATAAATCATAAGTCAACAATCATCAATCATCAATCATCCATCCTCGGTCATCAATAATCAATCGTCAATGTTCAATCATCACTCATCAATCATCAACCATCAATCATCAATACTCAATCATCAAACATCAATCATCAATCATTAAAAATGAATCATCAATCGTAAATCATCAATCATCAATCATTAATCATCAATCATCAGTCATCAAACATCAATCATCAATCATTAAAAATGAATCATCAATCGTAAATCATCAATCATCAATCATTAATCATCAATCATCAGTCATCAATCATCAATCATCAATCATCAATCATCAATCATCAATCATCAATCCTCAATCATCAATCAGCAATCATCAATCATCAATCATCAATCCTCAATCATCAATCATCAATCATCAATCATCAATCATCAAACATCAATCATCAATCACTAATCATAAATCATCAATCACCAATCATGAATCATCAATCATTAATTATCAATCATCAATCATCAATCATCAATCATCAATCCTCAGTCATCAATCATAAATCATCAATCATCAAACATCAATCATCAACCACCAATCATCAATCATCGATCATCAATCATCAATCATCAATCATCAATCATCAATCATCAATCATCAATCATCAATCATCAATCATCAATAATAAATCACCAATCATTAATCATCAATCTTCAATCATCAATCATCAATCATCATTCATCAATCATCAATCATCAATCATCAATCATCAATCATCAATAATCAATCATCAATCATCAATCATCAATCATCGATCATCAATCATCAATCATCACTCATCAATCATCAATCATGAATCATAAGTCATCGATCATCATTCGCTAATGTCAACCTTCAATCATAGATCAAAACCATCCATCAGTTATCATCAATCATCAATCATCAATCATCCATCATCAATCATCAATAATCAATCATCAATCATAAATCATCAATCATCAATCATCAGTCATCAGTCATCAATCATTAATCATCAATCATCTATCATCAATAATAAATCACCAATCATCAATCATCAATCATCAATCATCAATCATCAATCATCAATCATCAATCATCCATCATCACTCATCAATCATCAATAATCTCTCATCATGCATCAATCATGAATCGTCAATCATCAATCATCAATCATCAATTATCAATCATCAATCATCAATCATCAATCATCAATCATCAATCATCAATCATCAATCATCAATTATCAATTATCCATCATCAAAAATCTATCATCAATCATCAATCATCAATCATCAATCATCAATCATCAATCATCAATCATCAATCATCAATCATCAAACATCAATCATCAATCATCAATCATCAATCATCAGTCATCAATCATTAATCATAAATCATCAATCATCAATCATCAATCATCACCCATCAATCCTCAATTACCAATCATCAATAATCACTCATAATTCATCAATCCTAAATCGTCAATCATCAATCATAAATAATCAATCATCAATCATCAATTTTCAATCATCAATAATCAATCATCAAGCATTAACCATCAATCATCAATCATCAATCACCAATTATCATTCATTATACATCAATCATCGATCATTAATCATCAATCATCAATCATCAATCATCAATAATCAATCTTCAATCATCAATCATCAATCATCAATCATCAATCACCAATCACCAATCATCAATCATCAATCATCAATCATCAATCATCAATCATCAGTCATCAATCATCAATTGTCAATCATCAATCATCAATCATTAACCATCAACCATCAATCATCAATCATCAATCGCCAATCATCAATCGTCAATTATCAATTACCCATCATCAATCATCAATCATCAATCAACAATAATCAATCATCAATCATCAATCATCAATCATCAATCATCAATCATCAATCATCAATCATCAATCATCAATCAGCAATCATCAATCATCAATCATCAATCATCAATCATCGATCATCAATCATCAATCATCAATCATCAATAATCAATCATCAATCATCAATCATCAATCATCAATCATCAATCATCAATCATCAATCATGAATCATGAATCATCAATCATCAATCATCAATCATTAATCAACAATCATCAATCATCAATCATCAATCAGCAATCATCAATCATCACTCATCAATAATCAATCATCAATCCTCAGTTATAAATCATATGTGGTCGATCAGCAATCATCAATCATCACTCATTAATCATCAATCAGCAATCTTCAATCATCAATCGTCAATTATCAATCATCAACCATCAATCATCGATTATCAATCATCAATTATCAATTATCATTCATCAATCACCGGTAATCAAACACCAATCATCAATCATCAATCATCAATCACCAATCGTCAGTCATCAATTATCAATTATCAATCATCAATCCTGAGTCATCAATTATCAATCGTCAATCAGCAATCATCAATCATCAATCATCCAACCTCAGTCATCAATAATCAATCGTCAATCATCAATCATCAATCATCAATCATCAATCATCAATCATCAATCATCAATCATCAAACATTAATCTTCAATCATTAGTCATCAATCATCAATCATCAAACATTAATCATCAATCATCAATCATCAATCATCAATCATCAATCATCAATCATCAATCATCAATCATCAATCATCAATCATCAATCATCAATCATCAATCATCAATCATCAATCATCAATCATCAATCATCCATCATCACTCATCAATCATCAATAATCTCTCATCATGCATCAATCATGAATCGTCAATCATCAATCATCAATCATCAATTATCAATCATCAATCATCAATCATCAATCATCAATCATCAATCATCAATTATCAATTATCCATCATCAAAAATCTATCATCAATCATCAATCATCAATCATCAATCATCAATCATCAATCATCAATCATCAATCATCAATCATCAATCATCAATCATCAAACATCAATCATCAATCATCAATCATCAATCATCAGTCATCAATCATTAATCATAAATCATCAATCATCAATCATCAATCATCACCCATCAATCCTCAATTACCAATCATCAATAATCACTCATAATTCATCAATCCTAAATCGTCAATCATCAATCATAAATAATCAATCATCAATCATCAATTTTCAATCATCAATAATCAATCATCAAGCATTAACCATCAATCATCAATCATCAATCACCAATTATCATTCATTATACATCAATCATCGATCATTAATCATCAATCATCAATCATCAATCATCAATAATCAATCTTCAATCATCAATCATCAATCATCAATCATCAATCACCAATCACCAATCATCAATCATCAATCATCAATCATCAATCATCAATCATCAGTCATCAATCATCAATTGTCAATCATCAATCATCAATCATTAACCATCAACCATCAATCATCAATCATCAATCGCCAATCATCAATCGTCAATTATCAATTACCCATCATCAATCATCAATCATCAATCAACAATAATCAATCATCAATCATCAATCATCAATCATCAATAATCACTCATAATTCATCAATCATGAATCGTAAATCATCAATCATCGATCATCAATCATCAATTATCAATCATCAAAAATCAATCATCAATCATCAATCATCATTCATCAATCATCAATCACCAATCATCAATCATCAATCATCAAACTTCAATCATCAAACATCAATCATCAATCACCAATTATAAATCATCAATCAGCAATCATTAATGA
Source organism: Stratiomys singularior (assembly GCA_954870665.1). Classification (NCBI taxonomy): domain Eukaryota; kingdom Metazoa; phylum Arthropoda; class Insecta; order Diptera; family Stratiomyidae; genus Stratiomys; species Stratiomys singularior. Next base: position 47,572 of record CATOZT010000116.1, read on the forward strand.
TCAATCATTTATCATGAATCATGAATCATCAGTCATCAATCATCAATCATCGATCTTAAATCATAAGTCATCAATCATCACTCATCAATCATCAATTACCAATCATCAATAATCACTCATAATTCATCAATCATGAATCGTCATTCATCAATCATCACAAATCAATCATCAATTTTCAATCATCAATTATCAATCATCAATCACCAATCATCAATCATCAATCATCAATCATCAATCATCAATCATCAATCATCAATCATCAATCATCAATCATCAATCATCAATCATCAATCATCAATCATCAATCATCAATCATCAATCATCAATCATCAATCATCAATCATCAATCATCAATCATCAATCATCAATCATCAATCATCAATCATCAATCATCAATCATCAATCATCAATCATCAATCATCAATCATCAATCATCAATCATCAATCATCAATCATCATTCATCAATCATCAATCATCAATCATAAATCATCAATCATCAATCATCAATCATCAATTATCAATCATCAATCATCAATCATCAATAATCAATCATCAATCATCAATCATCAATCATCAATCATCAATCATCAATTATCAATCATCAATCATCAATCATCAATCATCAATCATCAATCATCAATCATCAATCATCAATAATCAATCATCAATCATCAATCATCGATCATCAATCATCAATCATCAATCATCAATCATTAATCATCAATCATCAATCATCAATCATCAATCATCAATCATCAATCATCAATCATCAATCATCAATCATCAATCATCAATCATCACTCATCAATCATCAATCATCAATCCTCAGTCATTAATCATAAATGGTCGATCAGCAATCATCAATCATCACTCGTTAATCATCAATCATCAATCTTCAATCATCAATCGTCAATCATCAATCATCAACCATCAATCATGAATCATCAATCATCAATTATCATTCATCAATCACCGGTAATCAAACACCAATCATCAATTACCAATCGTCAGTCATCAATTATCAATTATCAATTATCAATTATCAATAACAATGATCAATTTTCAATTATCAATTATCAATTATCAATTATCAATTATCAATTATCAATTATCAATTATCAATTATCAATTATCAATTATCAATTATAAATTATCAATTAACAATTATCAATTATCAATTATCAATTATCAATTATCAATTATCAATTATCAATTATCAATTATCAATTATCAATTATCAATTATCAATTATCAATTATCAATTATCAATTATCAATTATCAATTATCAATTATCAATTATCAATTATCAATTATCAATTATCAATTATCAATTATCAATTATCAATTATCAATTATCAATTATCAAATATCAATTATCAATTATCAGTTATCAATTATCAATTATCAATTATCAATTATCAATTATCAATTATCATTTATCAATTATCAATTACCAATTATCAATTATCAATAATCAATTATCAATTATCAATTATCAATTATCAATTATCAATTATCAATTATCAATTATCAATTATCAATTATCAATTATCAATTATCAATTATCAATTATCAATTATCAATTATCAATTAACAATTATCAATTATCAATTATCAATTATCAATTATCAATTATCAATTATCAATTATCAATTATCAATTATCAATTATCAATTATCAATTATCAATTATCAATTATCAATTATCAATTATCAATTATCAATTATCAATTATCAATTATCAATTATCAATTATCAATTATCAATTATCAATCATCAATCATCAATCGTCAATCATAAATCATAAATAATCAAACATCAATCATCAATCATCAATCATCAATCATCAATCATCAATAATCAATAATCAATCATCAATCATCAATAATCAATCATCAATCATCAATCATCAATCATCAATCATCAAACATCAATCATCAATCATCAATCAACAATCATCAATCATAAATCGTAAATCATCAATCATCAATCATCACTCATCAATGCTCAATTACCAATCATCAATAATCACTCATAATTCATCAATCATGAATCTTCAATCATCAATCATCAATAATCAATCATCAATCATCAATTTTCAATCATCAATTATCAATCATCAAGCATTAACCATCAATCATCAAACAACAATCATCATACATCAATCATCGATCATCAATCATCAATCATTAATCATCAATCATCAATCATCAATCATCAATCATCAATCATCAATCATCAATCATCAATCATCAATCATCAATCATCAATCATCAATCATCAATCATCAATCATCAATCATCACTCCTCAGTCATCAATCATCAATTGTCAATCATCAATCATCAACCATCAACCATCAATCATCAATCATCAATCATCAATCATCAATCCTGAGTCATCAATCATCAATTGTCAATGATCAATCATCAATCATCCAACCTCAGTCATCAATAATCAATCGTCAATCATCAATCATCAATCATCAATCATTGATCATCAACCATCAATCATCAATCATCAATATTCACTCATCAATCATCAATCATCAATCATCAATCATCAATTATCAATCATCAAGCTTTAACCATCAATCGTCAATCATCAATCAACAATTATCAATCATTATACATTAATCATCGATCATTAATCATCAATCATCAATCATCAATCATCAATCATCAATCATCAATCATCAATCATCAATCATCAATCATCAATCATCAATCATCAATCATCAATCATCAATCATCAATCATCAATAATCAATCATCAATCATCAATCATCACTCCTCAGTCATCAATCATCAATTGTCAATCATCAATCATCAATCATCAATCAGCAACCATCAACCATCAATCATCAATCATCAATCATCAATCATCAATCATCAATCATCAATCATCAATCATCAATCATCAATCCTGAGTCATCAATCATCAATCTTCAATCATCAATCATCAATCATCCATCCTCGGTCATCAATAATCAATCGTCAATCATCAATCATCACTCATGAATCATCAACCATCAATCATCAATCATAAATACTCAATCATCAAACATCAATCATCAATCATTAAAAATCATCAATCGTAAATCATCAATCATCAATCATTATTCATTAATCATCAGTCATCAATCATCATTCATCAACCATCAATCCTCAATCATCAATCATCAATCATCAATCATCAATCATCAATCATCAATCATCAATCATCAATCATCAATCCTCAATCATCAATCATCAATCATCAATCATCAATCATCAATCATCAAACATCAATCATCACTCACCAATCATAAATCATCAATCATTAATTATCAATCATTAATCATGAATCATCAATCATCAATCATCTATCATCAATCATAAATCATAAGTCATCAATCATCACTCATCAATCATCAATTACCAATCGTCAATAATCACTCATAATTCCTCAATCATGAATCGTCAATCATCAATCATCAATCATCAATCATCAATCATGAATCATGAATCATCAATCATCAATCATCAATCATCAATAATCTCTCATCATGCATCACTCATGAATCGTCAATCATCAATCATCAATTACCAATCATCAATCATCAATCATCACTCATCAATCATCAATTATCAATCATCAATCATCAATCATCAATCATAAATCATCAATCATCAGTCATCAATCATCAATCATCAATCATCAAACATCAATCATCAATCATCAATCATCCATCATCAATTATCAATCATCAATCTTAAATCATCAATCATCAATATTCAATCATCAATCATCAATAATTATTCATCAATCATCAATCGTCAACCATCAATCATCAATCACCAATCATCAATCATCAATTATCAATTATCAATTATCAATTATCAATTATCAATTATCAATTATCAATTATCAATTATCAATTATCAATTATCAATTATCAATTATAAATTATCAATTATCAATTATCAATTATGAATTATCAATCATCAATCAGCAATCATCCATCATCCATCATCAATCATCAATCATCAATCATCAACCAGCAATCATCAATCATCAATCATCAATCATCAATCATCAATCATCAATCATCAAAAATAAATCACCAATCATTAATCATTAATCATCAATCATCAATCATCAATCATCAATCATCAATCATCAATCATCTATCATCAATCATCAATCATCAATCATCAATCATCAATCATCAATCATCAATCATCAATCATCAATCATCAATCATCAATCATCAATCATCAATCATCAATCATCAATCATCAATCATCAATCATCAATCATCAATCATCAATCATCAATCATCAATCATCAATCATCAATCATCAATCATCAATCATCAATCATCTATCATCAATCATCAATCATCAATCATCAATCATCAATCATAAATCATCAATCATCAATCATCAATCATTAATCATCAATCATCAATCGTCAATCATCAATCATCAATCGTCAATCATCGATCATCAATCATCAATCATCAATCATCAATCATCAATCATCAATCATCAGTCATCAATCATTAATCATCTATCATCTATCATCAATAATAAATCACCAATCATCAATCATTAATCATTAATCATCAATCATCAATCATCAATCATCAATCATCAATCATCAATCATCAATCATCAATCATCAATCATCAATCATCAATCATCAATCATCAATCATCAATTATCAATCATCAATCAGCAATCATCAATCATCAATCATCAATCATCAATCATCAATCATCAATCATCAAAAATAAATCACCAATCATTAATCATTAATCATCAATCATCAATCATCAATCATCAATCATCAATCATCAATCATCAATCATCAATCATCAATCATCAATCATCAATCATCAATCATCAATCATCAATCATCAATCATCAATCATCAATCATCAATCATCAATCATCAATCATCAATCATCAATCATCAATCATCAATCATCAATCATCAATCATCAATCATCTATCATCAATCATCAATCATCAATCATAAATCATCAACCATCAATCATCAATCATCAATCATTAATCATCAATCATCAATCATCAATCATCAATCATCAATCGCCAATCATCGATCATCAATCATCAATCATCAATCATCAATCATCAATCATCAATCATCAATCATCAATCATCAATCATCAGTCATCAATCATTAATCATCTATCATCTATCATCAATAATAAATCACCAATCATCTATCATTAATCATTAATCATCAATCATCAATCATCAATCATCAATCATCAATCATCAATCATCAATCATCAATCATCAATCATCAATCATCAATCATCAATCATCAATCATCAATCATCAATCATCAATCATCAATCATCAATCATCAATCATCAATCATCAATCATCAATCATCAATCATCAATCATCAATCATCAATCATCAATCATCAATCATCAATCATCAATCATCAATCATAAATCATCAGTCATCAATCATCAATCATCAAACATCAATCATCAATCATCAATCATCAATAATCAATCATCAATCATCAATCATCAATCATCAATCATCAATCATCAATCACCAATCATCAATCATCAATCATCAATCATCAATCATCAATCATCAATCATCAATCATCAATCATCAATCATCAAAAATAAATCACCAATCATTAATCATTAATCATCAATCATCAATCATCAATCATCAATCATCAATCATCAATCATCAATCATCAATCATCAATCATCAATCATCAATCATCAATCATCAATCATCAATCATCAATCATCAATCATCAATCATCAATCATCAATCATCAACCAGCAATTATCAATCATCAATCAGCAATCATCAATCATCAATCATCAATCATCAATCATCAATCATCAATCATCAATCATCAAAAATAAATCACCAATCATTAATCATTAATCATCAATCATCAATCATCAATCATCAATCATCAATCATCAATCATCAATCATCAATCATCAATCATCAATCATCAATCATCAATCATCAATCATCAATCATCAATCATCAATCATCAATCATCAATCATCAATCATCAATCATCAATCATCAATCATCAATCATCAATCATCAATCATCAATCATCAATCATCAATCATCAATCATCAATCATCAATCATCTATCATCAATCATCAATCATCAATCATAAATCATCAACCATCAATCATCAATCATCAATCATTAATCATCAATCATCAATCATCAATCATCAATCATCAATCGTCAATCATCGATCATCAATCATCAATCATCAATCATCAATCATCAATCATCAATCATCAATCATCAGTCATCAATCATTAATCATCTATCATCTATCATCAATAATAAATCACCAATCATCTATCATTAATCATTAATCATCAATCATCAATCATCAATCATCAATCATCAATCATCAATCATCAATCATCAATCATCAATCATCAATCATCAATCATCAATCATCAATCATCAATCATCAATCATCAATCATCAATCATCAATCATCAATCATCAATCATCAATCATCAATCATCAATCATCAATCATCAATCATCAATCATCAATCATCAATCATCAATCATCAATCATCAATCATCAATCATAAATCATCAGTCATCAATCATCAATCATCAAACATCAATCATCAATCATCAATCATCAATAATCAATCATCAATCATCAATCATCAATCATCAATCATCAATCATCAATCACCAATCATCAATCATCAATCATCAATCAACTATCATCAATTATCAATCATCAATCATCAATCATAATTCATCATTAATCAATCAACAATCATGAATCATTAGTCATCGATCATCATTCACTAATCATCAGCCTTCAATCATCGATCAAAACCATCCATCAGTTATCATCAATCATCAATCATCAAATATCAAATATCAATTATCAATCATCAATCATCAATCATCAATCATCAATCATCAATCATCAATCATCAATCATCAATCATCAATCATCAATCATCAATCATCAATCATCAATCACCAATCATCAATCATCAATCATCAATCTTCAATCATCAATCATCAATCATCAATCATCAATCATCAATCATCAATCATCAATTATCAATCATCAATCATCATTCATCAATAATTATTCATCAATCATCAATCGTCAACCATCAATCATCAATCATCAATCATCAATCATCATTCATCAATCATCAATCAACAATCATTAATCATCAATCATCAATCATCAAACATCAATCATCAATCATCAATTATCAATTATCAATCATCAATCATCAATCATCAATCACCAATCATCAATCATCAATATTCAATCATCAATCATCAATAATTATTCATCAATCATCAATCGTCAACCATCAATCATCAATCACCAATCATCAATCATCAATTATCAATTATCAATTATCAATTATCAATTATCAATTATCAATTATCAATTATCAATTATCAATTATCAATTATCAATTATCAATTATCAATTATCAATTATCAATTATCAATCATCAATCAGCAATCATCAATCATCAATCATCAATTATCAATCATCAATCATCAATCATCAAGCAACTATCATCAATTATCAATCATCAATCATCAATTGTCAATCATAATTCATCATTCATCAATCAACAGTCATGAATCATTAGTCATCGATCATCATTCACTAATCATCAACCTTCAATCATCGATCAAAACCATCCATCAGTTATCATCAATCATCAATCATCAAATATCAAATATCAATTATCAATCATCAATCATCAACCATCAATCGTCAATCATCACTCATCAATCATCAATCATGAATCATAAGTCATCGATCATCAGTCGCTAATGTCAACCTTCAATCATCGATCTAAACCATCCATCAGTTATCATCAATCATCAATCATCAATCATCCATTATCAATCATCAATCATCAATCATCAATCATAAATCATCAATCATCAATCATCAATCATCAGTCATCAGTCATCAGTCATGAATCATTAATCATCAATCATCTATCATCAATAATAAATTACCAATCATCTATCACTAATCATTAATCATCGAACATCAATCATCCATCATCAATCATCAATCATCAATCTTCAACGATCAATCATCAATCATCAATCATCAATCATCAATGATGAATCATCAATCATCAATCATTAATCATCAATCATCAATCATTAGTTATCACTCATCAATCATCAATCATCAATCTTCAATCATCAATCATAAATCATCAATCATAAATCATCAATCATCAATCATCAATCATCAATCATCAATCAGCAATCATCAATCATAAATCATCAATCATCAATCATCAATCATCAGTCATCACTCATCAATCCTCAATTACCAATCATCAATAATCAATCATAATTCATCAATTATAAATCGTCAATCATCAATCATCAATAATCAATCATCAATCATCTATCTTCAATCATCAATTATCAATCATCAAGCATTAACCATCAATCATCAATCATCAATCAACAATTATCAATCATTATACATCAATCATCGATCATTAATCATCAATCATCAATCATCAATCATCAATCATCAATCATCAATCATCAATCATCAATCATCATCCTCAGTCATCAATTGTCAATCATCAATCATCAATCATCAATCATCAATCATCAATCATCAACCATTAACCATCAATCATCAATCATCAATCATCAATCCTGAGTCATCAATCATCAATCTTCAATCATCAATCATCAATCATCCATCCTCGGTCATCAATAATCAATCGTCAATCATCAATCATCACTCATCAATCATCAACCATCAATCATAAATCATCAATACTCAATCATCAAACATCAATCATCAATCATTAAAAATGAATCATCAATCGTAAATCATCAATCATCAATCATTAATCATCAATCATCAGCCATCAATCATCAATCATCAATCATCAATCCTCAATCATCAATCATCAATCATCAATCATCAATCCTCAATCATCAATCATCAATCGTCAATCATCAATCATCAAACATCAATCATCAATCACCAATCATAAATCATCAATCATTAATTATCAATCATTAATCATGAATCATGAATCATCAAACATCAATAATCAATCATCAATCATAAATCATAAGTCAACAATCATCAATCATCAATCATCCATCCTCGGTCATCAATAATCAATCGTCAATGTTCAATCATCACTCATCAATCATCAACCATCAATCATCAATACTCAATCATCAAACATCAATCATCAATCATTAAAAATGAATCATCAATCGTAAATCATCAATCATCAATCATTAATCATCAATCATCAGTCATCAAACATCAATCATCAATCATTAAAAATGAATCATCAATCGTAAATCATCAATCATCAATCATTAATCATCAATCATCAGTCATCAATCATCAATCATCAATCATCAATCATCAATCATCAATCATCAATCATCAATCCTCAATCATCAATCAGCAATCATCAATCATCAATCATCAATCCTCAATCATCAATCATCAATCATCAATCATCAATCATCAAACATCAATCATCAATCACTAATCATAAATCATCAATCACCAATCATGAATCATCAATCATTAATTATCAATCATCAATCATCAATCATCAATCATCAATCCTCAGTCATCAATCATAAATCATCAATCATCAAACATCAATCATCAACCACCAATCATCAATCATCGATCATCAATCATCAATCATCAATCATCAATTATCAATCATCAATCATCAATCATCAATCATCAATCATCAATAATAAATCACCAATCATTAATCATCAATCTTCAATCATCAATCATCAATCATCATTCATCAATCATCAATCATCAATCATCAATCATCAATCATCAATAATCAATCATCAATCATCAATCATCAATCATCGATCATCAATCATCAATCATCACTCATCAATCATCAATCATGAATCATAAGTCATCGATCATCATTCGCTAATGTCAACCTTCAATCATAGATCAAAACCATCCATCAGTTATCATCAATCATCAATCATCAATCATCCATCATCAATCATCAATAATCAATCATCAATCATAAATCATCAATCATCAATCATCAGTCATCAGTCATCAATCATTAATCATCAATCATCTATCATCAATAATAAATCACCAATCATCAATCATCAATCACTAATCATTAATCTTCAAACATCAATCATCAATCATCAATCATCAATCATCAATCATCAATCATCAATCATCAATAATAAATCACCAATCATTAATCATCAATCTTCAATCATCAATCATCAATCATCAATCATCAATCATCAATCATCAATCATCAATCGTCAACCATCAAGCATCAATCATCAATCATCAATCATCAATCATTAATCATCAATCATCAATCATCAGTCATCAATCATTAATCATCAATAATCTATCATCAATAATAAATCACCAATCATCAATCATTAATCATTAATCATCAATCATCAATCATCAATCATCAATCATCAATCATCAATCATCAATCATCAATCATCAATCATCAATCATCAATCATCAATCATCAATCATCAATCATCAATCATCAATCATCAATCATCAATCATCAATCATCAATCATCAATCATCAATCATCAATCATCAATCATCAATCATCAATCATCAATCATCAATCATCAATCATTAATCATCAATCAGCAATCATCAATTATCAATCATCAATCATCAATCATCAATCATCAATCATCAATCATCAATCATCAATCATCAATCATCAATCATCAATCATCAATCATCAATCATCAATCATCAATCATCAATCATAAATCATCAATCATCAATCATCAATCATCAATCATCAATCATCAATCATCAATCATCAATCATCAATCATCAATCATCAATCATCAATCATCAATCATCAATCATCAATCATCAATCATCAATCATCAATCATCAATCATCAATCATCAATCATCAATCATCAATCATCAATCATCAATCATAAATCATCAATCATCAGTCATCAATCATCAAACATCAATCATCAATCATCAATCATCAATCATCAATCATCAATCATCAATCATCAATCATCAATCATCAATCATCAATCATCAATAATCAATCATCAATCATCAATAATTATTCATCAATCATCAATCGTCAATCATCAATCATCAATCACCAATCATCAATCATCAATTATCAATTATCAATTATCAATTATCAATTATCAATTATCAATTATCAATTATCAATTATCAATTATCAATTATCAATTATCAATTATCAATTATCAATTATCAATTATCAATTATCAAATATCAATTATCAATTATCAATTATCGATTTTCAATTATCAATCATCAATCATCAATCATCAATCATCGATCATCAATCATCAATCATCAATCATCAATCATCAATCATCAATCATCAAACATCAATCATCAATCACTAATCATAAATCATCAATCACCAATCATGAATCATCAATCATTAATTATCAATCATCAATCATCAATCATCAATCCTCAGTCATCAATCATAAATCATCAATCATCAAACATCAATCATCAACCACCAATCATCAATCATCAATCATCAATCATCAATCATCAATCATCAATCATCAATCATCAATAATAAATCACCAATCATTAATCATCAATTTTCAATCATCAATCATCAATCATCATTCATCAATCATCAATCATCAATCATCAATCATCAGTCATCAGTCATCTATCATTAATCATCAATCATCTATCATCAATAATAAATCACCAATCATCAATCATCAATCATCAATCACTAATCATTTATCTTCAAACATCAATCATCAAACATCAGTCATCAATCATCAATCATCAATCATCAATAATAAATCACCAATCATTAATCATCAATCTTCAATCATCAATCATCAATCATCAATCATCAATCATCAATCATCAATCATCAATCATCAATCATCAATCGTCAATCATCAAGCATCAATCATCAATCATCAATCATCAATCATCAATCATCAGTCATCAATCATTAATCATCAATAATCTATCATCAATAATAAATCACCAATCATCAATCATTAATCATTAATCATCAATCATCAATCATCAATCATCAATCATCAATCATCAATCATCAATCATCAATCATCAATCATCAATCATCAATCATCAATCATCAATCATCAATCATCAATCATCAATCATCAATCATCAATCATCAATCATCAATCATCAATCATCAATCATCAATCATCAATCATCAATCATCAATCATTAATCATCAATCAGCAATCATCAATCATCAATCATCAATCATCAATCATCAATCATCAATCATCAATCATCAATCATCAATCATCAATCATCAATCATCAATCATCAATCATCAATCATCAATCATCAATCATCAATCATCAATCATCAATCATCAATCATCAATCATCAATCATCAATCATCAATCACCAATCATCAATCATTAATCATTAATCATCAATCATCAATCATCAATCATCAATCATCAATCATCAATCATCAATCATCAATCATCAATCATCAATCATCAATCATCAATCATCAATCATCAATCATCAATCATCAATCATCAATCATCAATCATCAATCATCAATAATCAATCATCAATCATCAATCATTAATCATCAATCAGCAATCATCAATCATCAATCATCAATCATCAATCATCAATCATCAAACATCAATCATCAATCATCAATCATCAATCATCAATCATCAATCATCAATCATCAACCATCAATCATAAATCATCAATCATCAATCATCAATCATAAATCATCAATCATCAATCATCAATCATCAATCATCAATCATCAATCATCAATCATCAATCATCAGTCATCAATCATTAATCATCAATAATCCATCATCAATAATAAATCACCAATCATCAATCATTAATCATTAATCATCAATCATCAATCATCAATCATCAATCATCAATCAGCAATCATCAATCATCAATCATCAATCATCAATCATCAATCATCAATCATCAATCATCAATCATCAATCATCAATCATCAATCATCAATCATCAATCATCAATCATCAATCATCAATCATCAATCATCAATCATTAATCATCAATCAGCAATCATCAATTATCAATCATCAATCATCAATCATCAATCATCAATCATCAATCATCAATCATCAATCATCAATCATCAATCATCAATCATCAATCATCAATCATCAATCATCAATCATCAATCATCAATCATCAATCATCAATCATAAATCATCAATCATCAATCATCAATCATCAATCATCAATCATCAATCATCAATCATCAATCATCAATCATCAATCATCAATCATCAATCATCAATCATCAATCATCAATCATCAATCATAAATCATCAATCATCAGTCATCAATCATCAAACATCAATCATCAATCATCAATCATCAATCATCAATCATCAATCATCAATCATCAATCATCAATCATCAATCATCAATAATCAATCATCAATCATCAATAATTATTCATCAATCATCAATCGTCAATCATCAATCATCAATCACCAATCATCAATCATCAATTATCAATTATCAATTATCAATTATCAATTATCAATTATCAATTATCAATTATCAATTATCAAATATCAATTATCAATTATCAATTATCGATTTTCAATTATCAATCATCAATCATCAATCATCAATCATCAATCATCAATCATCAATCATCAAACATCAATCATCAATCGTCAATCATAAATCATCAATCACCAATCATGAATCATCAATCATTAATTATCAATCATCAATCATCAATCATCAATCATCAATCCTCAGTCATCAATCATAAATCATCAATCATCAAACATCAATCATCAACCACCAATCATCAATCATCAATCATCAATCATCAATCATCAATCATCAATAATAAATCACCAATCATTAATCATCAATCTTCAATCATCAATCATCAATCATCATTCATCAATCATCAATCATCAATCATCAATCATCAATCATCAATCATCAATCATCAATCATCGATCATCAATCATCAATCATCACTCATCAATCATCAATCATGAATCATAAGTCATCGATCATCATTCGCTAATGTCAACCTTCAATCATAGATCAAAACCATCCATCAGTTATCATCAATCATCAATCATCAATCATCCATCATCAATCATCAATAATCAATCATCAATCATAAATCATCAATCATCAATCATCAGTCATCAGTCATCAATCATTAATCATCAATCATCTATCATCAATAATAAATCACCAATCATCAATCATCAATCACTAATCATTAATCTTCAAACATCAATCATCAATCATCAATCATCAATCATCAATCATCAATCATCAATCATCAATCATCAATCATCAATCATCAATCATCAATCATCAATCATCAATAATAAATCACCAATCATTAATCATCAATCTTCAATCATCAATCATCAATCATCAATCATCAATCATCAATCATCAATCATCAATCATCAATCATCAATCATCAATCATCAATCATCAATCGTCAATCATCAAGCATCAATCATCAATCATCAATCATCAATCATCAGTCATCAATCATTAATCATCAATAATCTATCATCAATAATAAATCACCAATCATCAATCATTAATCATTAATCATCAATCATCAATCATCAATCATCAATCATCAATCATCAATCATCAATCATCAATCATCAATCATCAATCATCAATCATCAATCATCAATCATCAATCATCAATCATCAATCATCAATCATCAATCATCAATCATCAATCATCAATCATCAATCATCAATCATCAATCATCAATCATCAATCATTAATCATCAATCAGCAATCATCAATCATCAATCATCAATCATCAATAATCAATCATCAATCATCAATCATCAATCATCAATCATCAATCATCAATCATCAATCATCAATCATCAATCATCAATCATAAATCATCAATCATCAATCATCAATCATCAATCATCAATCATCAATCATCAATCATCAATCATCAATCATCAATCATCAATCATCAATCATCAATCATCAATCATCAATCATCAATCATCAATCATAAACCATCAATCATAAATCATCAATCATCAGTCATCAATCATCAAACATCAATCATCAATCATCAATCATCAATCAACAATCATCAATCATCAATCATCAATCATCAATCATCAATCATCAATCATCAATCATCAATCATCAATCATCAATAATCAATCATCAATCATCAATAATTATTCATCAATCATCAATCGTCAATCATCAATCATCAATCACCAATCATCAATCATCAATTATCAATTATCAATTATCAATTATCAATTATCAATTATCAATTATCAATTATCAATTATCAATTATCAATTATCAATTATCAATTATCAATTATCAATTATCAAATATCAATTATCAATTATCAATTATCGATTTTCAATTATCAATCATCAATCATCAATCATCAATCATCAATCATCAATCATCAATCATCAATCATCAATCATCAATCATCAAACATCAATCATCAATCGTCAATCATAAATCATCAATCACCAATCATGAATCATCAATCATGAATTATCAATCATCAATCATCAATCATCAATCATCAATCCTCAGTCATCAATCATAAATCATCAATCATCAAACATCAATCATCAACCACCAATCATCAATCATCAATCATCAATCATCAATCATCAATCATCAATCATCAATCATCAATCATCAATAATAAATCACCAATCATTAATCATCAATCTTCAATCATCAATCATCAATCATCATTCATCAATCATCAATCATCAATCATCAATCATCAATCATCAATCATCAATCATCAATCATCGATCATCAATCATCAATCATCACTCATCAATCATCAATCATGAATCATAAGTCATCGATCATCATTCGCTAATGTCAACCTTCAATCATAGATCAAAACCATCCA
This sequence comes from Stratiomys singularior, assembly GCA_954870665.1. Lineage (NCBI taxonomy): Eukaryota > Metazoa > Arthropoda > Insecta > Diptera > Stratiomyidae > Stratiomys > Stratiomys singularior. Next base: position 63,625 of record CATOZT010000116.1, read on the forward strand.
TCAGTTATCATCAATCATCAATCATCAATCATCCATCATCAATCATCAATAATCAATCATCAATCATAAATCATCAATCATCAATCATCAGTCATCAGTCATCAATCATTAATCATCAATCATCTATCATCAATAATAAATCACCAATCATCAATCATCAATCACTAATCATTAGTCTTCAAACATCAATCATCAATCATCAATCATCAATCATCAATCATCAATCATCAATCATCAATCATCAATCATCAATCATCAATCATCAATCATCAATCATCAATCATCAATCATCAATAATAAATCACCAATCATTAATCATCAATCTTCAATCATCAATCATCAATCATCAATCATCAATCATCAATCATCAATCATCAATCATCAATCATCAATCATCAATCATCAATCATCAATCATCAATCATCAATCATCAATCGTCAATCATCAAGCATCAATCATCAATCATCAATCATCAATCATCAATCATCAGTCATCAATCATTAATCATCAATAATCTATCATCAATAATAAATCACCAATCATCAATCATAAATCATTAATCATCAATCATCAATCATCAATCATCAATCATCAATCATCAATCATCAATCATCAATCATCAATCATCAATCATCAATCATCAATCATCAATCATCAATCATCAATCATCAATCATCAATCACCAATCATCAATCATCAATCATCAATCATCAATCATTAATCATCAATCAGCAATCATCAATCATCAATCATCAATCATCAATCATCAATCATCAATCATCAATCATCAATCATCAATCATCAATCATCAATCATCAATCACCAATCATCAATCATCAATCATCAATTATCAATCATCAATCATCAATCAACTGTCATCAATTATCAATCATCAATCATCAGTCATCAATCATCAATTATCAATCATAATTCATCATTTATCAACCAACAATCATGAATCATAAGTCATTGATCATCATTCACTAATCATCAACCATCAATCATCGATCAAAACCATCCATCAGTTATCATCAATCATCAATCATCAATCATCAATTATCAATTATCAATTATCAATCATCAATCATCAATCATCAATCATCAATCATCAATCATCAATCATCAATCATCAATCATCAATCATCAATCATCAATTATGAATCATCAATCATCAATCATCAATAATTATTCATCAATCATCAATCGTCAACTATTAATCATCAATCATCAATCATCAATTATCAATCATCAATCATCAATCATCAATCATCAATCATCAATCATCAATCATCAATCATCAATCATCAATCATCAATCATCAATCATCAATCATCAATCATCAATCATCAATCATCAATCATCAATCATCAATCATCAATCATCAATCATCAATCATCAATCATCAATCATCAATCATCAATCATCAATCATCAATCATCAATCATCAATCATCAATCATCAATCATCAATCATCAATCATCAATCATCAATCATCAATCATCAATCATCAATCATCAATCATCAATCATCAATCATCAATCATCAATCATCAATCATCAGTCATCAATCATCGATCATCAATCATCAATCATCACTCATCAATCATCAATCATGAATCATAAGTCATCGATCATCATTCGCTAATGTCAACCTTCAATCATGGATCAAAACCATCCATCAGTTATCATCAATCATCAATCATCAATCATCCATCATCAATCATCAATAATCAATCATCAATCATAAATCATCAATCATCAATCATCAGTCATCAGTCATCAATCATTAATCATCAATCATCTATCATCAATAATAAATCACCAATCATCAATCATCAATCACTAATCATTAATCATCAAACATCAATCATCAATCATCAATCATCAATCATCAATCATCAATCAACTATCATCAATTATCAATCATCAATCATCAATCATGATTCATAAGTCATCGATCATCATTCACTAATCATCAACCTTCAATCATCGATCAAAACCATCCATCAGTTATCATCAATCATCAATCATCAATTATCGCTTATCAATCATATATCATCAATCATCAAATATGAATCATCAATCATCAATCAACAATAATTATTCATCAATCATCAATCGTCAACTATCAATCATCAATCATCAATCATCAATCATCAATCATCAATCATCAATCATCAATCATCAATCATCAATCATCAATCATCAACCATCAATCATCAATTATCAATCATCAATTATCAATCATCAATCATCAATCATCAATCATCAATCATCAATTATCACTCATCAATCATCAATCATGAATCATAAGTCATCGATCATTATTCGCTAATGTCAACCTTCAATCATAGATCAAAACCATCCATCAGTTATCATCAATCATCAATCATCAATCATCCATCATCAATCCTCAATCATCAATCATAAATCATCAATCATCAATCATCAGTCATCAGTCATCAGTCATCAATCATTAATCATCAATCATCTATCATCAATAATAAATCACCAAGCATCAATCATCAATCATCAACCACTAATCATTAATCATCAAACATCAATCATCAATCATCAATCATCAATCATCAATCACTTATCATCAATCATCCATCATCAATCATCGATCATCAATCATCAATCATCAATCATCAATCATCAATCATCAATCATCAATCATCAATCATCGATGATGAATCATCAATCATCAATCAATAATCATCAATCATCAATCAGTAGTTATCAATCATCAATCATCAATCATCAATCATAACTCATCAATCATCAATCATCAATCATCAATCATCAATCATCAATCATCAATCATCAATCATCAATCATCAATCATCAATCATCAATCATCAATCATCAATCATCAATCATCAATCATCAATCATCAATCATCAATCATCAATCATCAATCATCAATCATCAATCATCAATCATCAATCAGCAATCATCAATCATAAATCATCAATTATCAATCATCAGTCATCACTCATCAATCCTCAATTACCAATCATCAAAAATAACTCATAATTCATTAATCATAACTCGTCAATCATCAATCATCAATAATCAATCATCAATCATCTATCTTCAATCATCAATTATCAATCATCAAGCTTTAACCATCAATCGTCAATCATCAATCAACAATTATCAATCAATATACATTAATCATCGATCATTAATCATCAATCATCAATCATCAATCATCAATCATCAATCATCAATCATCAATCATCAATCATCAATCATCAATCATCACTCCTCAGTCATCAATCATCAATTGTCAATAATCAATCATCAATCATCAATCATCAATCATCAATCATCAACCATCAACCATCAATCATCAATCATCAATCATCAATCCTGAGTCATCAATCTTCAATCATCAATCATCAATCATCAATCATCCATCCTCGTTCATCAAGAATCAATCGTCAATCATCAATCATCACTCATGAATCATCAACCATCATTCATCAATTACCAATACTCAATCATCAAACATCAATCATCAATCATTAAAAATGAATCATCAATCGTAAATCATCAATCATCAACCATTATTCATCAATCATCAGTCATCAATAATCATTCATCAATCATCAATCATCAATTATCAATCATCAATCATCAATCATCAATCATCAATCATCAATCATCAATCATCAATCATCAATCCTCAATCATCAATCATCAATCATCAATCATCAAACATCAATCATCAATCACCAATCATAAATCATCAATCATTAATTATCAATCATTAATCATCAATCATCAATCATCAATCATCTATCATCAATCATCAATCATAATTCATCAATCATCACTCATCAATCATCAATTACCAATCATCAATAATCACTCATAATTCCTCAATCATGAACCGTCAATCATCAATCATCAATCATCAATCATCAATCATGAATCATCAATCATCAATCATCAATCATCAATCATCAATCATCAATCATCAATCATCAATCATCAATCATCAATCATCAATTATCAATTATCAATTATCCATCATCAATCATCAATCATCAATCATCAATCATCAATCATCATTCATCAATCATCAATCACCAATCATCAATCATCAATCATCAATCATCAATTATCAATCTTCAATCATCAAACATCACTCATCAATCACCAATCATAAATCATTAATGATCAATCATTAATCATGAATCATCAATCATCAATCATAAATCATAAGTCATCAATCATCACTCATCAATCATCAATTACCAATCATCAATAATCACTCATAATTCATCAATTATGAATCGTCAATCATCAATCATTACTAATCAATCATCAAATTTCAATCATCAATTATCAATCATCAATCACCAATCATCAATCATCAATCATCAATCATCAAACATCAATCATCAATCATCAAACATCAATCATCAATTATCAATCATCAATCATCAATCATCAATCATCAATCATCAATCATCAATCATCAATTATCAATCATCAATCATCAATCAACAATCATCAATCATCAATCATCAATCATTAATCATCAAACATCAATCATCGATCATAAATCATCAATCATCAATCATCAATCATCAATCATCAATCATCAATCATCAATCATCAATCATCAATCATCAATCATCAATCATCACTCATCAGTCATCAATCATCAATCCTCAGTCATAAATCATAAATGGTCGATCAGCAATCATCAATCATCACTCATTTATCATCAATCATCAATCACCAATCTTCAATCATCAATCGTCAATTATCAATCATCAACCATCAAGCATCAATCATCAATCATCAATTATCAATTATCATTCATCAATCACCGGTAATCAAACACCAATCATCAATCACCAATCGTCAGTCATCAATTATCAATTATCAATTATCAATTATCAATTATCAATTATCAATTATCAATTATCAATTATCAATTATCAATTATCAATTATCAATTATCAATTATCAGTTATCAATTATCAATTATCAATTATCAATTATCAATTATCAATTATCAATTATCAATTATCAATTATCAATTATCAATTATCAATTATCAATTATCAATTATCAATTATCAATTATCAATTATCAATTATCAATTATCAATTATCAATTATCAATTATCAATTATCAATTATCAATTATCAATTATCAATTATCAATTATCAATTATCAATTATCAATTATCAATTATCAATTATCGATTATCAATCATCAATAATCAATCGTCAATCATAAATCATAAATCATCAAACATCAATCATCAATCATCAATCATCAATAATCAATAATCAATAATCAATCATCAATCATCAATCATCAATCATCAATCATCAATCATCAATCATCAATCATCAATCATCAATCATCAATCATCATTCATCAATCATCGATCATAAATCATCAATCATCAATCATCAATCATCAATCATCAATCATCAATCATAAATCATCAATCATCAATCATCAGTCATCACTCATCAATCCTCAATTACCAATCATCAAAAATAACTCATAATTCATTAATCATAACTCGTCAATCATCAATCATCAATAATCAATCATCAATCATCTATCTTCAATCATCAATTATCAATCATCAAGCTTTAACCATCAATCGTCAATCATCAATCAACAATTATCAATCATTATACATTAATCATCGATCATTAATCATCAATCATCAATCATCAATCATCAATCATCAATCATCAATCATCAATCATCAATCATCAATCATCAATCATCAATCATCAATCATCACTCCTCAGTCATCAATCATCAATTGTCAATCATCAATCATCAATCATCAATCATCAATCATCAATCATCAACCATCAACCATCAATCATCAATCATCAATCATCAATCATCAATCCTGAGTCATCAATCTTCAATCATCAATCATCAATCATCCATCCTCGTTCATCAATAATCAATCGTCAATCATCAATCATCACTCATGAATCATCAACCATCATTCATCAATTACCAATACTCAATCATCAAACATCAATCATCAATCATTAAAAATGAATCATCAATCGCAAATCATCAATCATCAATCATTATTCATCAATCATCAGTCATCAATCATCATTCATCAATCATCAATTATCAATCATCAATCCTCAATCATCAATCATCAATCATCAATCATCAATCATCAATCCTCAAACATCAATCATCAATCATCAATCATCAATAATCACTCATAATTCCTCAATCATGAACCGTCAATCATCAATCATCAATCATCAATCATCAATCATCAATCATGAATCATCAATCATCAATCATCAATCATCAATCATAAATCATCAATCATCAATCATCAATCATCAATCATCAATCATCAATTATCAATTATCAATTATCCATCATCAATCATCAATCATCAATCATCAATCATCATTCATCAATCATCAATCACCAATCATCAATCATCAATCATCAATCTTCAATCATCAAACATCACTCATCCATCACCAATCATAAATCATTAATGGTCAATCATTAATCATGAATCATCAATCATCAATCATCAATCATAAATCATAAGTCATCAATCATCACTCATCAATCATCAATTACCAATCATCAATCATCACTCATAATTCATCAATTATGAATCGTCAATCATCAATCATTACTAATCAATCATCAATTTTCAATCATCAATTATCAATCATCAATCACCAATCATCAATCATCAATCATCAATCATCAAACATCAATCATCAATCATCAAACATCAATCATCAATTATCAATCATCAATCATCAATCATCAATCATCAATCATCAATCATCAATCATCAATCATCAATCATCAATTATCAATCATCAATCATCAATCATCAATCATCAATCATCAATCATCAATCATCAATCATTAATCATCAATCATCAATCATCGATCATAAATCATCAATCATCAATCATCAATCATCAATCATCAATCATCAATCATCAATCATCAATCATCAATCATCACTCATCAGTCATCAATCATCAATCCTCAGTCATAAATCATAAATGGTCGATCAGCAATCATCATTCATCACTCATTTATCATCAATCATCAACCATCAATCTTCAATCATCAATCGTCAATTATCAATCATCAACCATCAAGCATCAATCATCAATCATCAATTATCAATTATCATTCATCAATCACCGGTAATCAAACACCAATCATCAATCACCAATCGTCAGTAATCAATTATCAATTATCAATTATCAATTATCAATTATCAATTATCAATTATCAATTATCAATTATCAATTATCAATTATCAATTATCAATTATCAATTATCAATTATCAATTATCAATTATCAATTATCAATTATCAATTATCAATTATCAATTATCAATTATCAATTATCAATTATCAATTATCAATTATCAATTATCAATTATCAATTATCAATTATCAATTATCAATTATCAATTATCAATTATCAATTATCAATTATCAATTATCAATTATCAATCCTCAATCATCAATCATCAATCATCAATCATCAATCATCAATCATCAATCATCAATCATCAATTATCAATTATCAATTATCCATCATCAATCATCAATCATCAATCATCAATCATCATTCATCAATCATCAATCACCAATCATCAATCATCAATCATCAATCTTCAATCATCAAACATCACTCATCCATCACCAATCATAAATCATTAATGGTCAATCATTAATCATGAATCATCAATAATCAATCATCAATCATAAATCATAAGTCATCAACCATCACTCATCAATCATCAATCATCAATCATCAATCATCAATCGTCAATCATCAAGCATCAATCATCAATCATCAATCATCAATCATCAATCATCAGTCATCAATCATTAATCATCAATAATCTATCATCAATAATAAATCACCAATCATCAATCATTAATCATTAATCATCAATCATCAATCATCAATCATCAATCATCAATCATCAATCATCAATCATCAATCATCAATCATCAATCATCAATCATCAATCATCAATCATCAATCATCAATCATCAATCATCAATCATCAATCATCAATCATCAATCATCAATCATCAATCATCAATCATCAATCATCAATCATTAATCATCAATCAGCAATCATCAATCATCAATCATCAATCATCAATCATCAATCATCAATCATCAATCATCAATCATCAATCATCAATCATCAATCATCAATCATCAATCATCAATCATCAATCATCAATCATCAATCATCAATCATCAATCATCAATCATCAATCACCAATCATCAATCATTAATCATTGATCATCAATCATCAATCATCAATCATCAATCATCAATCATCAATCATCAATCATCAATCATCAATCATCAATCATCAATCATCAATCATCAATCATCAATCATCAATCATCAATAATCAATCATCAATCATCAATCATTAATCATCAATCAGCAATCATCAATCATCAATCATCAATCATCAATCATCAATCATCAATCATCAAACATCAATCATCAATCATCAATCATCAATCATCAATCATCAATCATCAATCATCAATCATCAACCATCAATCATAAATCATCAATCATCAATCATCAATCATCAATCATAAATCATCAATCATCAATCATCAATCATCAATCATCAATCATCAATCATCAATCATCAGTCATCAATCATTAATCATCAATAATCTATCATCAATAATAAATCACCAATCATCAATCATTAATCATTAATCATCAATCATCAATCATCAATCATCAATCATCAATCAGCAATCATCAATCATCAATCATCAATCATCAATCATCAATCATCAATCATCAATCATCAATCATCAATCATCAATCATCAATCATCAATCATCAATCATCAATCATCAATCATCAATCATCAATCATCAATCATCAATCATCAATCATTAATCATCAATCAGCAATCATCAATTATCAATCATCAATCATCAATCATCAATCATCAATCATCAATCATCAATCATCAATCATCAATCATCAATCATCAATCATCAATCATCAATCATCAATCATCAATCATCAATCATCAATCATCAATCATCAATCATCAATCATCAATCATCAATCATCAATCATCAATCATCAATCATCAATCATCAATCATCAATCATCAATCATCAATCATCAATCATCAATCATCAATCATCAATCATCAATCATCAATCATAAATCATCAATCATCAGTCATCAATCATCAAACATCAATCATCAATCATCAATCATCAATCATCAATCATCAATCATCAATCATCAATCATCAATCATCAATCATCAATCATCAATCATCAATCATCAATAATCAATCATCAATCATCAATAATTATTCATCAATCATCAATCGTCAATCATCAATCATCAATCACCAATCATCAATCATCAATTATCAATTATCAATTATCAATTATCAATTATCAATTATCAATTATCAATTATCAATTCTCAATTATCAATTATCAAATATCAATTATCAATTATCAATTATCGATTTTCAATTATCAATCATCAATCATCAATCATCAATCATCAATCATCAATCATCAATCATCAATCATCAATCATCAATCATCAAACATCAATCATCAATCGTCAATCATAAATCATCAATCACCAATCATGAATCATCAATCATTAATTATCAATCATCAATCATCAATCATCAATCATCAATCCTCAGTCATCAATCATAAATCATCAATCATCAAACATCAATCATCAACCACCAATCATCAATCATCAATCATCAATCATCAATCATCAATCATCAATCATCAATCATCAATAATAAATCACCAATCATTAATCATCAATCTTCAATCATCAATCATCAATCATCATTCATCAATCATCAATCATCAATCATCAATCATCAATCATCAATCATCAATCATCAATCATCAATCATCGATCATCAATCATCAATCATCACTCATCAATCATCAATCATGAATCATAAGTCATCGATCATCATTCGCTAATGTCAACCTTCAATCATAGATCAAAACCATCCATCAGTTATCATCAATCATCAATCATCAATCATCCATCATCAATCATCAATAATCAATCATCAATCATAAATCATCAATCATCAATCATCAGTCATCAGTCATCAATCATTAATCATCAATCATTTATCATCAATAATAAATCACCAATCATCAATCATCAATCACTAATCATTAATCTTCAAACATCAATCATCAATCATCAATCATCAATCATCAATCATCAATCATCAATCATCAATCATCAATCATCAATCATCAATCATCAATCATCAATCATCAATCATCAATAATAAATCACCAATCATTAATCATCAATCTTCAATCATCAATCATCAATCATCAATCATCAATCATCAATCATCAATCATCAATCATCAATCATCAATCATCAATCATCAATCGTCAATCATCAAGCATCAATCATCAATCATCAATCATCAATCATCAGTCATCAATCATTAATCATCAATAATCTATCATCAATAATAAATCACCAATCATCAATCATTAATCATTAATCATCAATCATCAATCATCAATCATCAATCATCAATCATCAATCATCAATCATCAATCATCAATCATCAATCATCAATCATCAATCATCAATCATCAATCATCAATCATCAAACATCAATCATCAATCATCAATCATCAATCATCAATCATCAATCATCAATCATCAATCATCAAACATCAATCATCAATCGTCAATCATAAATCATCAATCACCAATCATGAATCATCAATCATTAATTATCAATCATCAATCATCAATCATCAATCATCAATCATCAATCCTCAGTCATCAATCATAAATCATCAATCATCAAACATCAATCATCAACCACCAATCATCAATCATCAATCATCAATCATCAATCATCAATCATCAATCATCAATCATCAATCATCAATCATCAATAATAAATCACCAATCATTAATCATCAATCTTCAATCATCAATCATCAATCATCATTCATCAATCATCAATCATCAATCATCAATCATCAATCATCAATCATCAATCATCAATCATCAATCATCAATCATCGATCATCAATCATCAATCATCACTCATCAATCATCAATCATGAATCATAAGTCATCGATCATCATTCGCTAATGTCAACCTTCAATCATAGATCAAAACCATCCATCAGTTATTATCAATCATCAATCATCAATCATCCATCATCAATCATCAATAATCAATCATCAATCATAAATCATCAATCATCAATCATCAGTCATCAGTCATCAATCATTAATCATCAATCATCTATCATCAATAATAAATCACCAATCATCAATCATCAATCACTAATCATTAATCTTCAAACATCAATCATCAATCATCAATCATCAATCATCAATCATCAATCATCAATCATCAATCATCAATCATCAATCATCAATCATCAATCATCAATCATCAATCATCAATCATCAATAATAAATCACCAATCATTAATCATCAATCTTCAATCATCAATCATCAATCATCAATCATCAATCATCAATCATCAATCATCAATCATCAATCATCAATCATCAATCATCAATCATCAATCATCAATCATCAATCGTCAATCATCAAGCATCAATCATCAATCATCCATCATCAATCATCAGTCATCAATCATTAATCATCAATAATCTATCATCAATAATAAATCACCAATCATCAATCATTAATCATTAATCATCAATCATCAATCATCAATCATCAATCATCAATCATCAATCATCAATCATCAATCATCAATCATCAATCATCAATCATCAATCATCAATCATCAATCATCAATCATCAATCATCAATCATCAATCATCAATCATCAATCATCAATCATCAATCATCAATCATCAATCATCAATCATCAATCATCAATCATCAATCATCAATCATCAATCATCAATCATTAATCATCAATCAGCAATCATCAATCATCAATCATCAATCATCAATCATCAATCATCAATCATCAATCATCAATCATCAATCATCAATCATCAATCATCAATCATCAATCATCAATCATCAATCATCAATCATCAATCATAAATCATCAATCATCAATCATCAATCATCAATCATCAATCATCAATCATCAATCATCAATCATCAATCATCAATCATCAATCATCAATCATCAATCACCAATCATCAATCATCAATCATCAATCATCAATCAACTGTCATCAATTATCAATCATCAATCATCAGTCATCAATCATCAATTATCAATCATAATTCATCATTTATCAACCAACAATCATGAATCATAAGTCATTGATCATCATTCACTAATCATCAACCATCAATCATCGATCAAAACCATCCATCAGTTATCATCAATCATCAATCATCAATTATCAATTATCAATTATCAATCATCAATCATCAATCATCAATCATCAATCATCAATCATCAATCATCAATCATCAATCATCAATCATCAATTATGAATCATCAATCATCAATCATCAATAATTATTCATCAATCATCAATCGTCAACTATTAGTCATCAATCATCAATCATCAATTATCAATCATCAATCATCAATCATCAATCATCAATCATCAATCATCAATCATCAATCATCAATCATCAATCATCAATCATCAATCATCAATCATCAATCATCAATCATCAATCATCAATCATCAATCATCAATCATCAATCATCAATCATCAATCATCAATCATCAATCATCAATCATCAATCATCAATCATCAATCATCAATCATCAATCATCAATCATCAATCATCAATCATCAATCATCAATCATCAATCATCAGTCATCAATCATCGATCATCAATCATCAATCATCACTCATCAATCATCAATCATGAATCATAAGTCATCGATCATCATTCGCTAATGTCAACCTTCAATCATGGATCAAAACCATCCATCAGTTATCATCAATCATCAATCATCAATCATCAATCATCCATCATCAATCATCAATAATCTATCATCAATCATAAATCATCAATCATCAATCATCAGTCATCAGTCATCAATCATTAATCATCAATCATCTATCATCAATAATAAATCACCAATCATCAATCATCAATCACTAATCATTAATCATCAAACATCAATCATCAATCATCAATCATCAATCATCAATCATCAATCAACTATCATCAATTATCAATCATCAATCATCAATCATGATTCATAAGTCATCGATCATCATTCACTAATCATCAACCTTCAATCATCGATCAAAACCATCCATCAGTTATCATCAATCATCAATCATCAATTATCGCTTATCAATCATATATCATCAATCATCAAATATGAATCATCAATCATCAATCAACAATAATTATTCATCAATCATCAATCGTCAACTATCAATCATCAATCATCAATCATCAATCATCAATCATCAATCATCAATCATCAATCATCAATCATCAACCATCAATCATCAATTATTAATCATCAATTATCAATCATCAATCATCAATCATCAATCATCAATCATCAATCATCAATTATCACTCATCAATCATCAATCATGAATCATAAGTCATCGATCATTATTCGCTAATGTCAACCTTCAATCATAGATCAAAACCATCCATCAGTTATCATCAATCATCAATCATCAATCATCCATCATCAATCCTCAATCATCAATCATAAATCATCAATCATCAATCATCAGTCATCAGTCATCAGTCATCAATCATTAATCATCAATCATCTATCATCAATAATAAATCACCAAGCATCAATCATCAATCATCAACCACTAATCATTAATCATCAAACATCAATCATCAATCATCAATCATCAATCATCAATCATCAATCACTTATCATCAATCATCCATCATCAATCATCGATCATCAATCATCAATCATCAATCATCAATCATCAATCATCAATCATCAATCATCGATGATGAATCATCAATCATCAATCAATAATCATCAATCATCAATCATTAGTTATCAATCATCAATCATCAATCATCAATCATCAATCATAACTCATCAATCATCAATCATCAATCATCAATCATCAATCATCAATCATCAATCATCAATCATCAATCATCAATCATCAATCATCAATCATCAATCATCAATCATCAATCATCAATCATCAATCATCAATCAGCAATCATCAATCATAAATCATCAATCATCAATCATCAGTCATCACTCATCAATCCTCAATTACCAATCATCAAAAATAACTCATAATTCATTAATCATAACTCGTCAATCATCAATCATCAATAATCAATCATCAATCATCTATCTTCAATCATCAATTATCAATCATCAAGCTTTAACCATCAATCGTCAATCATCAATCAACAATTATCAATCATTATACATTAATCATCGATCATTAATCATCAATCATCAATCATCAATCATCAATCATCAATCATCACTCATCAATCATCACTCCTCAGTCATCAATCATCAATTGTCAATAATCAATCATCAATCATCAATCATCAATCATCAACCATCAACCATCAATCATCAATCATCAATCCTGAGTCATCAATCTTCAATCATCAATCATCAATCATCAATCATCCATCCTCGTTCATCAATAATCAATCGTCAATCATCAATCATCACTCATGAATCATCAACCATCATTCATCAATTACCAATACTCAATCATCAAACATCAATCATCAATCATTAAAAATGAATCATCAATCGTAAATCATCAATCATCAACCATTATTCATCAATCATCAATCATCAATAATCATTCATCAATCATCAATCATCAATTATCAATCATCAATCATCAATCATCAATCATCAATCATCAATCATCAATCATCAATCATCAATCATCAATCCTCAATCATCAATCATCAATCATCAATCATCAAACATCACTCATCAATCACCAATCATAAATCATCAATCATTAATTATCAATCATTAATCATCAATCATCAATCATCAATCATCTATCATCAATCATCAATCATAATTCATCAATCATCACTCATCAATCATCAATTACCAATCATCAATAATCACTCATAATTCCTCAATCATGAACCGTCAATCATCAATCATCAATCATCAATCATCAATCATGAATCATCAATCATCAATCATCAATCATCAATCATCAATCATCAATCATCAATCATCAATCATCAATCATCAATTATCAATTATCAATTATCCATCATCAATCATCAATCATCAATCATCAATCATCAATCATCATTCATCAATCATCAATCACCAATCATCAATCATCAATCATCAATCATCAATTATCAATCTTCAATCATCAAACATCACTCATCAATCACCAATCATAAATCATTAATGATCAATCATTAATCATGAATCATCAATCATCAATCATAAATCATAAGTCATCAATCATCACTCATCAATCATCAATTACCAATCATCAATAATCACTCATAATTCATCAATTATGAATCGTCAATCATCAATCATTACTAATCAATCATCAATTTTCAATCATCAATTATCAATCATCAATCACCAATCATCAATCATCAATCATCAATCATCAATCATCAAACATCAATCATCAATCATCAAACATCAATCATCAATTATCAATCATCAATCATCAATCATCAATCATCAATCATCAATCATCAATCATCAATCATCAATTATCAATCATCAATCATCAATCAACAATCATCAATCATCAATCATCAATCATTAATCATCAAACATCAATCATCGATCATAAATCATCAATCATCAATCATCAATCATCAATCATCAATCATCAATCATCAATCATCAATCATCACTCATCAGTCATCAATCATCAATCCTCAGTCATAAATCATAAATGGTCGATCAGCAATCATCAATCATCACTCATTTATCATCAATCATCAATCACCAATCTTCAATCATCAATCGTCAATTATCAATCATCAACCATCAAGCATCAATCATCAATCATCAATTATCAATTATCATTCATCAATCACCGGTAATCAAACACCAATCATCAATCACCAATCGTCAGTCATCAATTATCAATTATCAATTATCAATTATCAATTATCAATTATCAATTATCAATTATCAATTATCAATTATCAATTATCAATTATCAATTATCAGTTATCAATTATCAATTATCAATTATCAATTATCAATTATCAATTATCAATTATCAATTATCAATTATCAATTATCAATTATCAATTATCAATTATCAATTATCAATTATCAATTATCAATTATCAATTATCAATTATCAATTATCAATTATCAATTATCAATTATCAATTATCAATTATCAATTATCAATTATCAATTATCAATTATCAATTATCAATTATCAATTATCAATTATCAATTATCAATTATCGATTATCAATCATCAATAATCAATCGTCAATCATAAATCATAAATCATCAAACATCAATCATCAATCATCAATCATCAATCATCAATAATCAATAATCAATAATCAATCATCAATCATCAATCATCAATCATCAATCATCAATCATCAATCATCAATCATCAATCATCAATCATCAATCATCAATCATCATTCATCAATCATCGATCATAAATCATAAATCATCAATCATCAATCATCAATCATCAATCATCAATCATCAATCATAAATCATCAATCATCAATCATCAGTCATCACTCATCAATCCTCAATTACCAATCATCAAAAATAACTCATAATTCATTAATCATAACTCGTCAATCATCAATCATCAATAATCAATCATCAATCATCTATCTTCAATCATCAATTATCAATCATCAAGCTTTAACCATCAATCGTCAATCATCAATCAACAATTATCAATCATTATACATTAATCATCGATCATTAATCATCAATCATCAATCATCAATCATCAATCATCAATCATCAATCATCAATCATCAATCATCAATCATCACTCCTCAGTCATCAATCATCAATTGTCAATCATCAATCATCAATCATCAATCATCAATCATCAATCATCAACCATCAACCATCAATCATCAATCATCAATCATCAATCATCAATCCTGAGTCATCAATCTTCAATCATCAATCATCAATCATCCATCCTCGTTCATCAATAATCAATCGTCAATCATCAATCATCACTCATGAATCATCAACCATCATTCATCAATTACCAATACTCAATCATCAAACATCAATCATCAATCATTAAAAATGAATCATCAATCGCAAATCATCAATCATCAATCATTATTCATCAATCATCAGTCATCAATCATCATTCATCAATCATCAATTATCAATCATCAATCCTCAATCATCAATCATCAATCATCAATCATCAATCATCAATCATCAATCCTCAAACATCAATCATCAATCATCAATAATCACTCATAATTCCTCAATCATGAACCGTCAATCATCAATCATCAATCATCAATCATCAATCATGAATCATCAATCATCAATCATCAATCATCAATCATAAATCATCAATCATCAATCATCAATCATCAATCATCAATCATCAATTATCAATTATCAATTATCCATCATCAATCATCAATCATCAATCATCAATCATCATTCATCAATCATCAATCACCAATCATCAATCATCAATCATCAATCTTCAATCATCAAACATCACTCATCCATCACCAATCATAAATCATTAATGGTCAATCATTAATCATGAATCATCAATCATCAATCATCAATCATAAATCATAAGTCATCAATCATCACTCATCAATCATCAATTACCAATCATCAATCATCACTCATAATTCATCAATTATGAATCGTCAATCATCAATCATTACTAATCAATCATCAATTTTCAATCATCAATTATCAATCATCAATCACCAATCATCAATCATCAATCATCAATCATCAAACATCAATCATCAATCATCAAACATCAATCATCAATTATCAATCATCAATCATCAATCATCAATCATCAATCATCAATCATCAATCATCAATCATCAATCATCAATCATCAATCATCAATCATCAATCATCAATTATCAATCATCAATCATCAATCAACAATCATCAATCATCAATCATCAATCATCAATCATTAATCATCAATCATCAATCATCGATCATAAATCATCAATCATCAATCATCAATCATCAATCATCAATCATCAATCATCAATCATCAATCATCAATCATCACTCATCAGTCATCAATCATCAATCCTCAGTCATAAATCATAAATGGTCGATCAGCAATCATCATTCATCACTCATTTATCATCAATCATCAATCATCAATCTTCAATCATCAATCGTCAATTATCAATCATCAACCATCAAGCATCAATCATCAATCATCAATTATCAATTATCATTCATCAATCACCGGTAATCAAACATCAATCATCAATCACCAATCGTCAGTAATCAATTATCAATTATCAATTATCAATTATCAATTATCAATTATCAATTATCAATTATCAATTATCAATTATCAATTATCAATTATCAATTATCAATTATCAATTATCAATTATCAATTATCAATTATCAATTATCAATTATCAATTATCAATTATCAATTATCAATTATCAATTATCAATTATCAATTATCAATTATCAATTATCAATTATCAATTATCAATTATCAATTATCAATTATCAATTATCAATTATCAATTATCAATTATCAATTATCAATTATCAATTATCAATTATCAATTATCAATTATCAATTATCAATTATCAATTATCAATTATCAATTATCAATTATCAATTATCAATTATCAATTATCAATTATCAATTATCAATTATCAATTATCAATTATCAATTATCAATTATCAATTATCAATTATCAATTATCAATTATCAATTATCAATTATCAATGATCGATTATCAATCATCAATCATCAATCGTCAATCATAAATCATAAATCATCAAACATCAATCATCAATCATCAATCATCAATCATCAATAATCAATAATCAATAATCAATAATCAATCATCAATCATCAATCATCAATCATCAATCATCAATCATCAATCATCGATCATAAATCATCAATCATCAATCATCAATCATCAATCATCAATCATCAATCATCAATCATCACTCATCAGTCATCAATCATCAATCCTCAGTCATAAATCATAAATGGTCGATCAGCAATCATCAATCATCACTCATTTATCATCAGTCATCAATCTTCAATCATCAATCGTCAATTATCAATCATCAACCATCAAGCATCAATCATCAATCATCAATTATCAATTATAATTCATCAATCACCGGTAATCAAACACCAATCATCAATCACCAATCGTCAGTAATCAATTATCAATTATCAATTATCAATTATCAATTATCAATTATCAATTATCAATTATCAATTATCAATTATCAATTATCAATTATCAATTATCAATTATCAATTATCAATTATCAATTATCAATTATCAATTATCAATTATCAATTATCAATTATCAATTATCAATTATCAATTATCAATTTTCAATTATCAATTATCAATTATCAATTATCAATTATCAATTATCAGTTATCAATTATCAATTATCAATTATCAATTATCAATTATCAATTATCAATTATCAATTATCAATTATCAATTATCAATTATCAATTATCAATTATCAATTATCAATTATCAATTATCAATTATCAATTCTCAATTATCAATTATCAATTATCAATTATCAATTATCAATTATCAATTATCAATTATCAATTATCAATTATCAATTATCAATTATCAATTATCAATTATCAATTATCAATTATCAATTATCAATTATCAATTATCAATTATCAATTATCAATTATCGATTATCAATCATCAATCATCAATCGTCAATCATAAATCATAAATCATCAAACATCAAACATCAATCATCAATCATCAATCATCAATCATCAATAATCAATCATCAATCATCAATCATCAATCATCAATCATCAATCATCAATCATCAATCATCAATCATCAATAATCAATCATCAATCATCAATAATCAATCATCAATCATCAATCATCAATCATCAATCATCAATCATCAATCATCAATCCCCATTTACCAATCATCAATAATCACTCATAATTCATCAATCATGAATCGTCAATCATCAATCATCAATCATCAATAATCAATAATCAATTTTCAATCATCAATTATCAATCATCAAACATTATGCATAAATCATCAATCATCAATCAACAATTATCAATCATCATACATCAATCATCGATCATCAATCATCAATCATCGATCATCAATCATCAATCATCAATCATCAATCATCACTCCTCAGTCATCAATCATCAATTGTCAATCATCAATCATTAATCATCAACCATCAACCATCAATCATCAATCATCAATCATCAATCATCAATCATCAATACTGAGTCATCAATCATCAATCGTCAATCATCAATCATCAATCATCACTCATCCAACCTCAGTCATCAATCATCAATCGTCAATCATCAATCATCAATCATCAACCAACAATCATCAATCATCAATCATCAATCATCAATCATCAATCATCAATCATCAATCATCAATCATCAATCATCAATCATCAATCATCAATCATCAATCATCAATAATCAATCATCAATCATCAATCATCAATCCTCAATCATCAATCATCAATCATCCATCATCACTCATCAATCATCAATAATCTCTCATCATACATCAATCATGAATCGTCAATCATCAATCATCAATCATAAATCGTCAATCATCAATCATCAATCATCAATCATCAATCATCAATCATCAATCATCAATCATCAATCATCAATCATCAATCATCAATCATCAATCATCAATTATCAATTATCCATCATCAAAAATCAATCATCAATCATCAATCATCATTCATCAATCATCAATCACCAATCATCAATAATCAATCATCAATCATCAATCTTCAATCATCAAACATCAATCATCAATCACCAATCATAAATCATCAATCATCAATCATTAATGATCAATCATTAATCATGAATCATGAATCATCAATCATCAATCATACATCATAAGTCATAAGTCATCAATCATCACTCATCAATCATCAATTACCAATCATAAATAATCACTCATAATTCATCAATCATGAATCGTCAATCATCAATCATCAATTATCAATTATCAATCATCAAAAATTAATCATCAATCATCAATCATCATTCATCAATCATCAATCACCAATCATCAATCATCAATCATCAATCTTCAATCATCAAACACCAATCAACAATCAGCAATCATTAATGATCAATCATTAATCATGAATCAACAATCATCAATCATCACTCATCAATCATCAATTATAAATCATAAGTCATCAATCATCACTCATCAATCATCAATTATCAATCATCAATAATCACTCATAATTCATCAATCATGAATCGTCAATCATCAATCATCACTAATCAATCATGAATTTTCAATCATCAATTATCAATCATCAATTATCAACCGTCAATCACCAATCATCAATCATCAATCATCAATCATCAATCATCAATCATCAATCATCAATCATCAATCATCAATCATCAATCAGCAATCATCAATCATCAATCACCAATCATCAATCATCAATCATCAATCATCAATCATCAATCATCAATCATCAATCATCAACATTCAATCATCAATCATCAATCATCAATCATCAATCATCAATCATCAATCATCAATCATCAATAATCAATCATCAATCATCAATCATCAATCATCAATCATCAATCATCAATCATCAATCATCAATCATCAATCATCAATCATCAATCATCAATCATCAATCATCAATCATCAATCATCAATCATCAATCATGCATCATCAATCATCAATCATCAATCATCAATCATCAATCATCAATCATCAATCATCAATCATCAATCATCAATAATCAATCATCAATAATCAATCATCAATCATCAATCATCAATCATCAATCATCAATCATGAATCATGAATCATGAATCATCAATCATCAATCATCAATCGTCAATCATCAATCATCAATCTTCAATCATCAATCATCAATCATCAATCATCAATCAACATTCATCAATCATCAATCATCAATCATCAATCATCAATCATCACTCATCAATAATCAATCATCAATCCTCAGTAATAAATCATATGTGGTCGATCAGCAATCATCAATCATCTCTCATTAATCATCAATCATCAATCTTCAATCATCAATCGTCAATTATCAATCATCAACATTCAATCATCGATTATCAATCATCAATTATCAATTATCATTCATCAATCACCGGTAATCAAACACCAATCATCAATCATCAATCACCAATCGTCAGTCATCAATTATCAATTATCAATCAATAATCCTGACTCATCAATCATCAATCGTCAATCAGCAATCATCAATCATCAATCATCCAACCTCAGTCATCAATAATCAATCGTCAATCATCAAGCATCAATCATCAATCATCAATCATCAATCATCAATCAGCAATCATCAATCATCAAACATTAATCTTCAATCATCAGTCATCAATCATCAATCATCAATCATTAATCATCAATCATCAATCATCAATCATCAATCATCAATCATCAATCATCAATCATCAATCATCAATCATCAATCATCAATCATCAATCATCAATCATCAATCATCAATCATCCATCATCACTCATCACTCATCAATCATCAATAATCTCTCATCATGCATCAATCATGAATCGTCAATCATCAATCATCAATCATCAATTATCAATCATCAATCATCAATCATCAATCATCAATCATGTATCATCAATTATCAATTATCCATCATCAAAAATCAATCATCAATCATCAATCATCAATCATCAATCATCAATCATTAATCATCAATCATCAATCATCAATCGTCAATCATCAAACATCAATCATCAATCATCAATCATCAATCATCAATCATTAATCATAAATCATAAATCATAAATCATCAATCATCAATCATCAATCATCAATCATCAATCATCACCCATCAATCCTCAATTACCAATCATCAATAATCACTCATAATTCATCAATCATAAATCGTCAATCATCAATCATCAATCATCAATCATTAATCATCAATCATCAATCATCAATCATCAATCATCTATCATCAAGCATCAAGCATCATTCATCAATCATCAATCATCAATCATCAATCATCAATCATCAATCATCAATCATCAATCATCAATCATCAATCTTCAATCATCAATCATCAAGAATCAATCATCAATTATCAATCGTCAATCGTCAATCATCAATCATCAATCATCACTTATCAATTATCAATCATCAATCATCAATCATCAATCATCAATTGTCAATCATCAATCATCAATCATTAACCATCAATCATCAATCATCAATCACCAATTACCATTCATTATACATCAATCATCGATCATTAATCATCAATCATCTATCATCAATAATCAATCTTCAATCATCAATCATCAATCATCAATCATCAATCATCAATCACCAATCATCAATCATCAATCATCAATCATCAATCATCAATCATCAATCATCAGTCATCAATCATCAATTGTCAATCATCAATCATCAATCATTAACCATCAACCATCAATCATCAATCATCAATCGCCAATCATCAATCATCAATCATCAATCATCAATCCTGAGTCATCAATCATCAATCTTCAATCATCAATCATCAATCATCAATCATCCATCCTCGGTCATCAATAATCAATCGTCAATCATCGAACATCAATCATCAATCATCAATCATCAATCATCAACCATCAATCATCAATCATCAATAATCAATGATCAATCATCAATAATTAATCATCAATCATCAAAAATGAATCATCAATCAATAATCATCAATCATGAATCATTAATCATCAATCATCAGTCATCAATCATATATCATCAATCATCAATTATCAATCATCAATCATCAATCATCAATCATCAATCATCAATCATCAATCATCAATCATCAATCATCAATCATCAATCATCAATCATCAATCATCAATCATCAATCCTCAATCATCAATCATCAATCATAAATCATCAATCATCAATCCTCAATCATCAATCATCAATCATCAAACATCAATCATCAATCTCCAATCATAAATCATCAATCATTTATGATCAATCATTGATCATGAATCATCAATCATCAATCATCAATCATCAGTCGTAAATCATAAGTCATCAATCATCACTCATCAATCATCAATTACCAATCATCAATAATCACTCATAATTCATCAATCATGAATCGTAAATCATCAATCATCGATCATCAATCATCAATCATCATTCATCAATCATCAATCACCAATCATCAATCATCAATCATCAAACTTCAATCATCAAACATCAATCATCAATCACCAATTATAAATCATCAATCAGCAATCATTAATGATCAATCATTTATCATGAATCATGAATCATCAGTCATCAATCATCAATCATCGATCTTAAATCATAAGTCATCAATCATCACTCATCAATCATCAATTACCAATCATCAATAATCACTCATAATTCATCAATCATGAATCGTCATTCATCAATCATCAATCATCAATCATCAATCATCAATCATCAATCATCAATCATCAATCATCAATCATCAATC
Organism: Stratiomys singularior; assembly: GCA_954870665.1. NCBI lineage: Eukaryota > Metazoa > Arthropoda > Insecta > Diptera > Stratiomyidae > Stratiomys > Stratiomys singularior. The sequence goes on from CATOZT010000116.1 coordinate 88,447, forward strand.
ATCAATCATCAATCATCAATCATCAATCATCAATCATCAATCATCAATCATCAATCATCAATCATCAATCATCATTCATCAATCATCAATCATCAATCATCAATCATCAATCATCAATCATCAATCATCAATCATCAATCATCAATCATCAATCATCAATCATCAATCATCAATCATCAATCATCAATCATCAATCATCAATCATCAATCATCAATCATCAATCATCAATCATCAATCATCAATAATCAATCATCAATTATCAATCATCGATCATCAATCATCAATCATCAATCATCAATCATCAATCATTAATCATCAATCATCAATCATCAATCATCAATCATCAATCATCAATCATCAATCATCACTCATCAATCATCAATCATCAATCCTCAGTCATTAATTATAAATGGTCGATCAGCAATCATCAATCATCACTCGTTAATCATCAAACATCAATCTTCAATCATCAATCGTCAATCATCAATCATCAACCATCAATCATGAATCATCAATCATCAATTATCATTCATCAATCACCGGTAATCAAACACCAATCATCAATTACCAATCGTCAGTCATCAATTATCAATTATCAATTATCAATTATCAATGATCAATTATCAATGATCAATGATCAATTCTCAATTATCAATTATCAATTATCAATTATCAATTATCAATTATCCATTATAAATTATAAATTATCAATTATCAATTATCAATTATCAATTATGAATTATCAATTATCAATTATCAATTATCATTTATCAATTATCAATTATCAATTATCAATTATAAATTATCAATTATCAATTATCAATTATCAATTATCAATTATCAATTATCAATTATCAATTATCAATTATCAATTATCAATTATCAATTATTAATTATCAATTATCAATTATCAATTATCAATTATCAATTATCAATTATCAATTATCAAGTATCAATTATCAATTATCAATTATCAATTATCAATTATCAATTATCAATTATCAATTATCAATTATCAATTATCAATTATCAATTATCAATTATCAATTATCAATTATCAATTATCAATTATCAATTATCAATTATCAATTATCAATTATCAATTATCAATTATCAATTATCAATTATCAATTATCAATTATCAATTATCAATTATCAATTATCAAATATCAATTATCAATTATCAGTTATCAATTATCAATTATCAATTATCAATTATCATTTATCAATTATCAATAATCAATTATCAATTATCAATTATCAATTATCAATTATCAATTATCAATTATCAATTATCAATTATCAATTATCAATTATCAATTATCAATTATCAATTATCAATTATCAATTATCAATTATCAATTATCAATTATCAATTATCAATTATCAATTATCAATTATCAATTATCAATTATCAATTATCAATTATCAATTATCAATTATCAATTATCAATTATCAATTATCAATTATCAATTATCAATTATCAATTATCAATTATCAATTATCAATTATCAATTATCAATTATCAATTATCAATTATCAATTATCAATTATCAATTATCAATTATCAATTATCAATTATCAATTATCAATCATCAATCATCAATCGTCAATCATAAATCATAAATCATCAAACATCAATCATCAATCATCAATCATCAATCATCAGTCATCAATCATCAATAATCAATAATCAATCATCAATCATCAATAATCAATCATCAATCATCAATCATCAATCATCAATCATCAAACATCAATCATCAATCATCAATCATCAATCATCAATCATCAATCAACAATCATCAATCATCAATCATCAATCATCAATCATCAATCATCAATCATCACTCATCAGTCATCAATCATCAATCCTCAGTCATAAATCATAAATGGTCGATCAGCAATCATCAATCATCACTCATTTATCATCAATCATCAATCTTCAATCATCAATCGTCAATTATCAATCATCAACCATCAAGCATCAATCATCAATCATCAATTATCAATTATCATTAATCAATCACCGGTAATCAAACACCAATCATCAATCACCAATCGTCAGTCATCAATTATCAATTATCAATTATCAATTATCAATTATCAATTATCAATTATCAATTATCAATTATCAATTATCAATTATCAATTATCAATTATCAATTATCAATTATCAATTATCAAATATCAATTATCAATTATCAATTATCAATTATCAATTATCAATTATCAATTATCAATTATCAATTATCAATTATCAATTATCAATTATCAATTATCAATTATCAATTATCATTT